>CAUYQU010016584.1:0-20769 GCA_963574635.1 Cheracebus regulus | reverse complement strand
TCTCCTGGAGACTTTGCTCATTCCTTTTTACTTTTTCTTCTCGAATCTTGTCTTCTTGTTTCATTTCATTAAGTAGGTCTTCAACTTCTGATATCCTTTCTTCTGCTTGATCAATTTGACTGTTAAAACCTGTGCATACTTTGCAGCGTTCTCATATTGTGTTCTTCGGTTCCAGTAATTCACTTATATTCATTTCTAAATTGTCTATTCTCATTAGAATTTCGTCAAACCTTTTTTCAGAATTCTTAGTTTCTTTACATTGGACTAAAACATATTCTTTTAGCTCAGAAAAGTTTCTTATCATCCACCTTCTGAAGCCTAATTCTGTTAATGGAACACACTAATTCTCCATCAGGCCTTGTTCCCTTGATGGTGAAGAACTGTGATCCCCTGTAGAAGGAGAAGCATTCTGCTTCTGGGTATTCTCAGCTTTTTTACACTGGTTCCTTCCTGTCATTGTAATTTTATCCATCTGTCGTCTCTGTAATTGCCAACTTTCAATTTAGGTCTCTGAGTGGACGTCCAATTTGTTGATTCCCAACACCAAAATCTGAGCAACCCACTGCGCTGGCTAAAATAGTGGCATTAAGATTCGTGATGCTTTTCTGTTCAGGGATCTCCGGTCTGGCTTCCCTCTTGAATCCTTATTTCAATCATGTAAATAGGTGACTGTGCCTTCCCAGAGCTCCAAACATCGATCAAAAGGGAAGCTAGTCCCGTTTACTCTGCACCAAGAACCGCCGCACTGAAGTGCCGGAAAAACCGCCATGCGGGCCAAAAGAGTCGCACTGACGACCCGTGGAGCTCCTCCGCTGGGAATCTCCTAATCCATAAGCAATAAAAATCTGTCTAAAAGTGTGGTGTCCTCTCTGTGCACTTTCTCTGGGAGTTACAATCCTGAGCTGCTAGTAATCGGCCATCTTGGATCTCTCCTCAAATGATATCTTTTCATTCAACGTTCATTAAAATTATGAAAAAAGGTAAAAGTGTCATAAATCTTTTTAATCTGCAGTTTCTATTTTCACCCACACAGCTGCTTCGAAATCTATTTTCTATTTTTGAAGTTGGTGCATGTTTTAGAGTTTCTGTTTAATGTGTGTATACTTGGATCACATCTTTCTTGGGATTATATTCTTGATTCATTTTGCCTGTTTTTAGTTCTTTAAGTTCTGACTCTATGGTCATCTGGTTCTGGCTGGGGCTATGGGAAAGTCTGAGGCTGGCTGGAGGTTCTTCTTACATGTGTGTTATGTTTTCCTGCCAAAAAGCCGGTGGAGTACTTTTTTTTTTTTTTTTTTTATCATTGAAGTTCAATAACAGCCAGTTGGCTCTAGGCCAGTCATTCTGTATTAGTGTTTCCAGGTATATGGTGTGCCCTTTGATTATGTACTTCCCTATCTCTGCATTCCTTCCTTTCCTTCTTTCTTTTTCACTCTCTCTCCTTTCTCTCCTCCCTCCTCCCTCCCTCTCTTCCTTTCCTTCTTCCTTCCCTCCTTCCCTTCCTCCCTCTTTCCCTCCCTTCTTACATTTCTTCCTTTCTTTCAAGACAGGGCCTTGGGCAGTCACCCACATTCTAGAACAAAGTGATGTCATCATAGCTCACTGCAGCCTCAAACTTCTGGGCTCAAAAAGTCTTCCTGCCTCAGCCTCCCACATAGCTGGGACTAAAGGCATGCACCACCACACCTGGCTAATTTTTGTTACATTTCTAGAGATGGGGTTTTACTATGTTGCCTAGGCTTTTCTTGAACTCCTGGCCTCAAGCTATCCTCCCACCTTAGCCTCCTAAAGCACTGGGATTATAGGTGTGAGGCCCCGTGCCCAGCCCTTCTTTTTTTTATAGGTTCTCTAACTCAGGGTCACCAATGGACAACCCAGTGTTAGACTACTATCTCTAATTTCCATAACCTTTTTCAGTTGTTTAATGTAGTTCTTTTATTCTCTGATTCACTTTTTTTTTTTTTTTTTGAGACAGTCTTACTCTGTCACCCAGGCTGAAGTTCAGTGGTGCAATCTCAGCTCACTGCAAACTTTGCCTCTCAATTTCAAGCGATTCTCCTGCCTCAGCCTCCCAAAGTAGCTGGGATTACAGGTGTACACCACCACACCTGGCTAATTTTTGTATTTTTAGTAGAGATGCAGTTTCACCATGTTTGCCAGTCTGGTCTCAAACTCCTGACCTCAGGTGATCTGCCTGCTTCAGTCTCCCAAATTGCTGGGATTACAGGTGTGAACCACTGCTCCCGGCTGCCACATTTTATTTTTTCTATTGATGGAAGGAAACTTAGATTGATTCCAATTCTTCACTATTGTGAATAGTTGTCTGCAAATTTTTTTACACTTGTCATCTCTTCCCTTGAATGTGGACTTAATGCCCTGCTTTTGTAAGTAGAATACAGTGGAAGTGTTGCTCATGACCTGCCAAAGTTAGGTCATAAAAGATGTTACTGTTTCCACTTGGCTGTCCTTCCTGGGATGGGTGCACTTAGAACCCATTCACCATTTTGTGAGAAAGCCCAGACCATGTAGGGAGGTTACGTGTCAGTGTTCCACTAGATAGCCCCAGCCGAGGCCCTGGCTGACAGCCCACATTAACCAGGAGATTTTTGAGCAAGGAAACCTTTGAGCCTATTCTAACTCCATACTTTTTGAAGGCAACCACATCCTGAGCCAGAACTGCCTAGGTGAGTCTAGTCAGCCTCTAGAATTGTGAGAAGACTAATAAGCATCATTGTAACTTTATACCTTGGGGTGGTTTTTTGTTGTTGTTTGTTTGTGTATGTGTTTGTTAGTTTGTTTTCTGAGACAGAGTCTCACTCTGTGTCTTAGGCTGGAATGCAGTGGCTTTATCTCAGCTCACTGCAACCTCCACCTCCAGAATTCAAGTGATTCTCCTGTCTCAGCCTCCTGAGTAGCTAGGATTACAGGTGTGTGTTACTACAACTGATTAATTTTTGTATTTTTAGTAAAGATGAGGTTTCTTCATGTTGGCCAGGCTGGTCTCTAACTCCTGACCTCGTGATCCCCCTGCCTTGGCCTCCCAAAGTGCGGGGATTACAGGCATGAGCCACCATGCCCAACTGGTATGTTACACAGCAGTACGTAGCAAATACAAAAAATCATCTTTCAATATAAATATTATGCCACTTCTCCACTTGACAGCATTTAATGGTTTAGAATTGAGTGTAAAATAAAGACAAAACCCAATCCTGAATCCATCTGACAAGGGATTAATAACCCTTGAGTATATAAGGAGCTCAGGGAAAACAAAATCAATAGGAAGAAAGCTCTAATAATCTGATTTAAATGGGCAATGGATCAGAATAGACATTTCTAAAAAGAAGACATACAAATGGCAAATGAGTATATGAAAAGGTGCTCAACATCACTGATCATCAGAGAAATGCAAATCAAAACTACAATGAGCTATCATCCCACCCCAGTTTAAATGGCTTCTATCCAAAAGTCAGGCAGTAACAAATGCTGATGAGGATGTGGAGAAAGGAAACACTGGTACACTATTTGTGGGAATGTAAATTAATGCAACCACTGTGGAGAACGGTTTGGAGGGTCCTCAAAAAACTAAAAAGAGTGCTACTTTATGACACAGTAATTCTACTGCTGGGTATATACCCAAAAGAGAAAATCAGTATATCAAAGAAATATCTACATTTCTGTATTTATTGCAACACTATTCACAATAGCCAAGATTTGGAAGCAATCTAAGTGTCCATTAACAGGTGAATGGACAAAGAAAATGTGGTACATATACATAATAGAATATTATTCAGCCATGAAAAAGAATAGAATCCTGTTATTTGCAACAACATGGGTAGAACTGGAGATCATTATGTTAACTAAAATAAGCCAGCCACAGAAAGACAAATTTTGCATGCTCCCAGTCATTTGTGGGTGCTGAAAATTAAAACAATTGAACCATAGAAATAGAGAGTAGAATGATAGTTACCAGAGGCTGGGGAGGGTAGTGGACTGGAGGGGGTGCACAGGAATAATTAATGGGTAAAAAAATACAGTTAGAATGAATAAGATTTAGTACTTTTTAGTACAACAGAGTGACAATGGTAAACAATAATTTATTGTATATTTTAAAATACCTAAAAGAGGCCAGGCATGGTGGCTTATGCCTGTAATCCCAGCACTTTGGGAAGCTGAGGCAGGAGGATTACCTGAGGTCAGGAGTTCGAGACTACCCTGACATGGCGAAACACTGTCTCTACTAAAAATACAAAAATTAGCCTGGCTTGGTGGCGTGCGCCTGTAGTCCTAGCTACTCAGGAGGCTGAAGGGGGTGGGGTGGACGTTGCAGTGAGCCGAGATTGCCCCACTGCACTCCAGCCAGGAGACAGAGCTACACTCTGTCTCAAAAAAAAAAAGAAGGAAAATAGCATAATTGAATTGTTGTAAAATTAAGAAAGGATAAGTGCTTAAGGTGAGGGGTATTCCATTTACCCTGATGTGATTATTACATATTGCATGACTGTATCAGAACATCTCATGTACCCCACAAATATATACACCTACTATGTACCCACAAAAATTATAAGTAAAGCATTTTTAAACCCCAATCTTGGCCAGATTTAGTGTACAAACCCATAATTCCAGTGCTTTTTGGGGTCAGGATGGGAGGATCACTTGAATCTGGGAGTTTGAGGCCCACCTAGGCAACACAGCAAGACTCACATCTCTAATAACAATGAAAAACAAATTAGCCAGGCCTGGTGGGGTTTATGCTTATAGTCCAAGCTACTTGAGAGGCTGAGATGACAAAACACCTTGAACCCAGGAGAGATTGAGTCTGCAGTGAGCTATGATTGCCCCCCTGCACTCCAGCCTGGATCACAGAATAAGACCATGTCTCTTTGAAAAACAAACAAATCCTAGTATAATCAGACCCTGCCTGCCACCTATGTTCTTTTCCTCTTGTGTGCATTGGGCATCTGGGCTTCTTTTCTGCTCCTGTAAATGCCAAGTGGTTTCCCTCTTCAGGACCATTGCACATGCTCTTCCCTCCCCAGAATGGACTTCCCACACCTCCCTCCACAGCTGGATTTTTCTCATGTTTCAGACCTCAAATCACACATCACCTCTGCAGAGAAATTCTCCCTCATCCTGTGAGGGGGGAATCATCCTCCTCTGCATTGCTTCGTCCTGCCTAGTTCTCTCAAAGCAGATAGTACACTCAAAAATCAGCTTGTTATTTATTGAATTGCTTCTCTGCATGTTCTCTCAAACTCACACTGAATCAGAACAGAAGCTCCCTATGGCAGGAGTCTTATCTTGGTTCATTCTCAGAGCCTAATCTAGTAATTGTACATAGTAGGCACACAATAAATGTTATTAGAATGAATAAGTATTAAGGGGCCAGTCAAGGTGGCTCATGCCTGTAATCTCAGTACCTTGGGAGGCTGAGGCGGGTACAGGAGTTAGAGACCAGCCTGGCCAACATGGTGAAACCCTGTCTTTGCTAAAAATACAAACATTAGCTGGGTGTGGTGGTACGAACCTGTAATCCCAGCTACTCAGGAGGCTGAGGCAGGAGAACTGCTTGAACCTGGGAGGGGGAGGTTTCAGTGAACCAGAGGTTGCAGTGAGCCAAGATTGTGCCACTACACTCCAGCCTGGGCAACAGAGGGAGGGTCCACCTCAAAAAAAAAAATGGTAAAATGTATGAATAAGCATCAAGGAAGGGAGATTTTGTGATTTACCACCTTTTCATGGAAATTCTACTTAACATTGACATTTTCCATTTGATGGTATTTCTCTAATAGGAAATTGAAACTGAGTTAATTAAAAAAAAAATGCGGCTGGGCATGGCGATTCATGCCCATAATCCCAGCACTTTGGGAGGCTAAAGGGAGGGATAGTCACATGAGGCTAGGAGTTTAAGATCAGCCTGGGCAACATACAGAGACCCCTGTCTCTGCAAAAATAACTTTTAATTAACCAGGTATGCCAGGGGCAGTGGCTCACTCCAGTAATCCCAGCACTTTGGGAGGCTGAGGTGGGTGGATCACCTGAAGTCAGGAGTTTGAGACCAGCCTGGCCAACATGGTGAAACCCCATCTCTACTAAAAATACAAAACATAGACGGATGTGGTGGTGAACGACTATAATCCCAGGTACTTAGGAAGCTGAGGCAGGAGAATCACTTGAATCTGGGAGGCAGAGTTTTCAGTGAGTGAAGATCAAGCCGTTGCACTCCAGCCTGGACAAGAGTAAAACTCCATTTTGAAAAAAAATAATTAACCACATATGGTGGCACATGTCTGTAGTCCCAGCTCCTCAGGGGGCTGAAATGGGGGAAGCACTTGAGGCCAGGAGATAGAGGCTGCAGTGAGCCATGATTTCACCACTGCACTCCAGCCTGAGTGACAGAGTTTACAGCTTATCTCTAAAAACAAAAACAACAACAAAAAAAGGCCAGGCACAGTGGCTCACACCTGTAATCCCAGCACTTTCAGAGGCCAAGGCAGGTGGATCACCTGAGGTCAGGAGTTCAGAAACAGCCTGGCCAACATGGTGAAGCCCTGTCTCCACTAAAAAATACAAAAATTAGCCCAGCATGGTGGCAGGTGCCTGTAACTTCAGCTACTTGGGAGGCTGAGGCAAGAGAATTGCTGAACCTGGGAGGCAGAAGTTGCAGGAGATGGAGGGGCAAGAGTGGGAGCAGAACATCTGGTGAGGAGCTGCCACATCAACACCTTTTGATCACTCCAGGCCACATTTTGAGCGGGGCCTCTGCAATAATGTGGCCCAGCCTCAGATGCCTTAATTCTAACATTCAGTGCTGGTGGAGGTCCTGTGAGGTCACACTGTGGAGGCTTCTTGGGAAAGTGTTGGCTCTTCAAAATCAACATCTTGGTTCATTCCTTTGATGCTGGAGACAATGACCTGTTTCTCCTCATATGTCTCCTCAAGATAGTTACAAATTTAGTAAAGATGGAGTTTCACCATGTTGGCCAGGCAGGTCTCAAACTCCTGACTTCAGATGATCTACCCACCTCGGCCTCCAAAAGTTCTGGGATTACAGGTATGCGACACTGCGCCCGGCCCTTCTTCCATTCTTGCTCAATTTTTCCTTTTCTTCTCTCTCTTTCTGTCTCCTTTTTTTTTTTTTTTTTTTTTCTTGATATCCTGGAAACCATAGGGAATATATATAAATCTTAATTCCAAGGGCAATTAAAAAAATTTTTTTAGAGACAGGGTCTTGCTTTGTCACTTAGGCTGGAATGCAGTGGTGAGATCTCAGCTGACTACAACCTCCAAATCCTGGGCTCAAGCCATCCTCACGTCTGAGCCCCCAAAGTAGCTCAGACTACAGGTGTGCAGCACTGCATCTGGCTAATCTGAAAAAATTTTTTGGAGCAATAGAGTTTTGCTATGATGCCTGGGCTGGTCTTGAACTCCTGGCCTCAAGCGATCTTCCTGCCTTGGCTTCCCAGAGTGTTAGGATTACAAGAATGAGTCACTATACCTGGCCACTTTTTTAATGGAGAAGACCAAGAAACACTATCTCTGATAAAAACATCAGCTAAATTCTTGAAGTGTTGCTTTCTTTCACTCTCCATTTTTTCCCTTTTTTTGTCTCTTTTTTTCCCCCCCATGAGACATTTTATTTGTAAATATATGTAATTACATCCCTAGAAAAAGAATCCCAGGATTTTCCCTCCTGTGTTTTTACATCTTGCTTCTTCATGGTCCATGATGCCAGCTGAGGTTATCAGTACAATGAAACCAAACTGGTGGGATGGAAGCAGATTATTCTGCCTTTATCTAGATCTTTGAGTTGCACATCAAATCTGGGGCTGATCACTGCTTGCTTGTTTAGCCTGCCTATGAGGTTTGAAACAATTTTCCCAGCTCTGTAATTGTCAGTGATTTCAATTTCACCAATGTAACCATACTTCATCATCACAGTGAGAACCCCGGTGATAACTTTGGAGCAAGGCCTGATAAGCACCTGGCGTTTGCCTCTCCTTTTGGCATTGTTGATGCTCTTGAGAGCATCAGCCATGACGTTCATGTGAACCATTGTGGCAGTGTGGAAAGAGGACCTTCCTTGTCTCTCAGTGTCAAACTTCATTGAATGCCTCTAGATACAACTTTCCAATTCTCCTCCTTTTTTTTTTTTCTGAAAATGGAGTGTTGCTCTTTCCCCTAGGCTGGAGTGCAGTGGAGCGATCTCAGCTCACTGCAACTTCTGCCTCCTGGGTTCAAGCAATTCTCATGCCTCAGACTCCCCCGAGTTCCTAGGATTACAGATGCCAGCCACCATGCCTGGTTGATTTTTGTATTAGTAGAGATGGGGTTTCACCATGTTGGCCAGGCTGGTCTCAAACTTCTAACTTCAAGTGCATGCCTGTAATCCCAGCTACTTGAGAGACTGACACAGGAGAATAGCTGGTACCCAGGAGGTGGAGGTTGCAGTGAGCCAAGATGGCGCCATTCCACTCCAGCCTAAGTGACACAGTGAGACTCTGTCTGAAAATAAATCAATTAATAAATCAATTAATTAATTAATGCTTTTTTTTTTTCCTGCCACCCCAGACTTCTGAAAAAGGAGTTTGGAGCTGTGCCCAAGGATCCCAGACTTTGCCCTCAATTGCAAACAGAGTGGAACTTCTCTTAGCTCAGGAGTTTATGCTGCTCAAGAGTTTGCACAAACACAAAGTTGAGAAACTGCTTGCTGAAAGGGATGTGAAAGGCAAAGGACAAACCGGTTGTCCTCTGAAGTGGAGACATTTCTATGTTGGGCTAAGATCTTGGAGAATGCAGGCAGGGAACAAGTTTTGCCAGTTTTCCAATGAGACGCCCCTGTGGTAAGAGAGGCTCTTCTCTCTCTACCTGGTGAGTTACTTCCTCTCTTTGGTACCCAATTTTCTCATGTTTAAAATTAGGGAGCCAGGCATCTTTACTCACACCTATATTCCCAGCACTTTGGGAGGCCAATGTGAGCAGATCACAAGGTCAAGAGATTAAGACCATCCTGGCCAACATGATGAAACCCTGTCTCTACTAAAAATACAAAAATTAGCCAGGCATGGTGGCAGGTGCCTGTAATCCCGGCTACTCAGGAGGCTGAGGCAGGAGACTTGCTTGAACCTGGGAGGTGGAGGTTGCAGTGAGCCAAGATCGTGCAGGCAACAGAGCGAGTCTCCATCTAAATAAATAAGAATAAATGAATAAATAATAAATAAATGGGAAGTAAAACCATATGTCCCCTAGGATCCTTTCCTCTTAGTTTTTCTATGAGTTAATTAAAGAGATTTGTTTTTTCATAAGCATACATCCAAAAAGGTACTCAAGTTTGGTTTTCCATGTTATCTGGAATCCTGTAATTGCCCCAAATGATGTGGGAGTATTTGGAGGAGAAGCTCTTCCTTGCTTCCTTTATTTTTTTTTAAGAGTTGAAATCTCTCCCTGGCACCCAGGCTGGAGTGCAGTGGTACAATCCTGGATCACTGCAACCTCAAACTCCTGGCCTCAAGTCATTCTTCAATTTCAGCCTTTGGAGTAGCTGGGACAACAGGCACACACCACCATGCCCAGCTAATTTTTAAAATTATTTCATAGAGACAGGGTCTCACTATGTTGCCCAGGCTGGTCTCAAACTCTTGGCCTCAAGTGATCCTTCTGCCTCAGCCTCCCAAAGTGCTGTGATTACAGGTGTGAGACATGGTACCTGGCCCTTCATTGCTTTTTGATAATCTTAATTACCTTCTTTTGAATATCTTTAGAACTACAATGTTTTTGTCTTTTGAGGCTAGAGTTAAAGGTGATTTCCATAAATAGTCATTTTGAGTCAAGTCTTTTGAATAAAGTGAGTGGCCAGAGATGATGACACTGTTTTGGCTAAAACAGTTTCCGAGAGAACACACTGTGAAATCTAAAATGTGTATGCCAGTCACCGGGCCACAGTTCACTCTTCTTGCCAAACTCAGAATTGCAAATGAAAATCATTTATTTATTTATTTTTATTGATTATTTTTTGTTTTAGACGGAGTCTCACTCTGTCACACAGGCTGGAGTGCAGTGGCCTGATCTCAGCTCACTGCAACCTCCACCTCCCTGGTTCAAGCCATTCTCCCTGCCTCACCCCCCCAAGTAGCTGGATTACAGGCACCTGCCACCATACCTGGCTAATTGTATTTTGAGTGGAGAGAGGGTTTCACCATATTGGCAGCTGGTCTCAAACACATGACCTCAAGTGATCCACCCACCTCAGCCTCCCAAAGTGCTGAGATTACAGGCATGAGCCATTGTGCCTGGCCAATTTTTTCTAATATGAAAGGAATCACCAGGGTCTTCCCTTTCTTTTGATTCATTTATTTTCCTGATTCTGAAATGTTTTTAAAATATGGAATGCTTTATGAATTTGTGTGTCATCCTTTCACAGGGAGCATGCTCTTCTTCTCCATGTCATGCCAATTTTAGTGTATGTGCTGCTGAAGTGAGCACTGGTTCTGTGTTTATTTATTTTTGAGACAGGGTTTCACTGTGTCTTCCAGGCTGGAATACAGTGACATGATCATAGCTCACTGAAACCTCTGCTTCCCAGGGTTCAAGCAGTCCTCCTGCCTGTGCCTTCCAAAGTATGGAGATTACAAGTGTCCGCCACTGTGCCCAGCCTGCAATGTTTAACTGCTGGCTTTGATGCCTGATTTTTGTTGTACTAGACACTCCCACTACTTTTTTCTTTAAAAATTACTGGTTTGTTCAGCTCCTTCAAAAGATCTTTGGTGTTTTATACATCCTAATATGTGAGGCCAGGTGTGGTGGCTCATGTCTGTAACCCCAGCATTTGGGAAGCCAAGTTGGGAGGATCTCTTGAGATCAAGAGTTCAAAATCAGTCTGGACAACATAGTGAGAACCCCTGTCTCTACAAGAACTAAAAAATTAGCTGGGCATGGTGGTGCATGCATGTAATCCTAGCTGTTGAAAGGCTGAGGCAAGAAGATCACTTGAGCCCAAGAGATTGAGGCTTTAGTGAGCCATGACCATACCAGGGCACTCCAGCTTGGGTGACAGAGTGAGAACCTGTCACACAAAAAAAAAAAAGAAAAAAAAGATTAATAATTGCAGAAACATTTTCTATGCTCCAGGTTACTTTTAAAATTAGGCCTAATCTTGGCCAGGCATGGTGGCTCATGCCTGTAATCTCAGCACTTTAGGAGGCCATGTTGGGTGGATCGTTTGAGGTCAGGAGTTTGAGATCAGCCTGACCAACATGGCAGAAACTCGTGTCTACTCAAAATACAAAAAATTAGCCAGGTGTAGTGGTGGGCACCTGTAATCCCAGCTACTGAGGAGGCTGAGGCATGAGAATCACTTGAACCTGGGAGGTAGAGGTTGCAGTGAGCCAAGATCATGCCACCGCACTCTAGCCTGGGCAACAGAGTCAGACTCTGTCTCAAAAAAACACACACAAAAAAGTAAGAAAATTATGAAAACTCTTTTGAATATATGGGCAACTCCTGAACAGGGAGGTGGTTGAGCAGAGGTCCTGTCAGGTGGGACTGGGATCCTGACAAGGTAGGACCTGGGTCTTCAGTGTGCTCAGTGTCTGGACCTCAGTGGTGCCCTTTGTCACAAGTATCCATCTGCATCCACTGACTTAATATGGGGGAACCTGTGGAAAATCCAATGATATGATTTGGCTGTGTCCCCACCCAAATCTCTTCTTGAATTTTACCTCCCATAATCCCCCTGTGTTATGGGAGAGGTCCAGTAGAAGGTAAATGAATCATAGGAGCTAGTTTTTCCCATGCTGTTCTCATGATAGTGAATATGTCTCATGAGATCTGATAGTTTTATAAAAGGGTAGTTCCCCTGCACATCCTTTCTTGCCTGCTGCCATGTAAGATGTGTCTTTGGTCTTCCTTTGCCTTCCATCATGATTGTGAGGCCTCCCCAGCCATCCTAAACAGTGAGTCCATTAAACCTCTTTTTAAAATAAATTACCCAGTCTCAGGTATGTCTTTATTAGCAGCATGAGAATGGACGAATACAACCAACTTCAATAGCTTAAGTGGGTCCAGTCACCACTCCAGAAGATACAGGATTATAAACCATGGCAGCATCCACACAGTGTTAACTCAGCATATGTGCAGAGTATATGAGCTCTGGGGCTATGGTGGCCTCCACCTAGATTTCAAAACATGTATTGAACAGCCAGGAGCCCCAGGCAGAAGTTTGTCACAGAGGTGGAGCTACTGCAAAGACCTCAACCAGGGCAATGCCTAACGGAGCTGCAAGAGTGGGGCCACCTCTGAGACCCAACAACTGTAGAGTTGTTTGTTTTTTGAGACAGAGTCTTGCTCTGACACCAGGCTGGAGTGCAGTCGCACAATCTCGGCTCACTGCAATCTCCACCTCCTGGGTTCAAGCTACTTATTAAGTGTGACTTAATAAAGTTGGGGTCCTTAATATCTCATACCATGGCTAATGCAACAATTTGCATCTCTTTTATTCTTTAATTTGTTTAGTGTGCTATACATAACTAGCATCTGATAAATATCTTTAAGCATCAGATTTATCATATCATTTCCCTTCTGAAAAAAGTCATCATCAATTGTAATAAAATGAGAAATTGATTACCAGACTAATGACATGGCATTTCAAAACCTCAAAAAGTATAACCCTAATCTAGCTTTTTTTAATTTATTTTTTTCACTTTTTTTTGAGATGGAGTCTCACTCTGTCACCCAGGCTGGAGTGCAGTGGCATGACCTCTACTCACTGCAACCTCTGCTTCCTGGGTTCAAGCGATTCTTCTGCCTCAGACTCCTGAGTAGCTGGGATTACAGGCATGTGCTACCAGGCCCAGCTAATTTTTTTATTTTTAGTAGAGACAGGGTTTCACCATGTTGGCAAGGCTGGTCTCGACAGCTGACCTCAGGTGATCCACCTGCCTCAGCCTCCCAAAGTGCTGGTATTACAGGCATGAGCCACTGTGCCTGGCTGAACTGTAGAGTTAACAATGTGCAACTTCAGCCTGGGAGAGCTGAAGGCACAATATTTCAGCCCATGAGAGCTTCTGTGTGAACTGAGCCCAGCAGGCACAGCAGCATAGTAACCCTATACTGCTAGCTCTAGAGGGGCAGGGCTGCCCTAGGCTTTGGGGACTCAACCCTCCCAATGCGTCCAGGTAGCAGTGCAGGAAATAAAAGATTATTCTGGAGTCTTAAGATTTAATTTGTCTGCCTTGCTGGGTTTTGGACTTACTTTGGACTTCTTTCTTTTGGCCTATTTCTCCTTTTTGAAATGAAAATGTCTGCTGGGAATTGTGGCCCATGCTTGTAACCACAACACTTTGGGAGGCTGAGGTTGGTGGATCCCCTGAGGTCAGGAGTTTGAGACCAGCCTGGCCAACATGGTGAAACCCTGTCTCTACTAAAAATACAAAAAATTAGCCAGGTGTGATGGCAGGCACCCACAATCTCAGCTACTCAGGAGCCTGAAGCAGGAGAATCGCTTGAACCCAGAGGTGGAGGTTGCAGTGAACCGAGATCGCACCACTGAACTCCAACCTGGGCAACAAGAGTGAAACAATGTTTCAAAGAAAAAAAGAAAGGAAGTATCTACCCTCTATCTGTCTTTCCATTGTATTTTGTAGGCACATCATTTTATTTTTATTATTATTTCAGAGGCTCACAGCTCAAGGAAAATTTGCCTCAGGATGAATTGGGCCATGGGTCTTACCAATATCTGATTTAGATGACTCTGAACTTTAAACTTTTTATTTGACCCTGAAACAAGTTAAGACTTTTGGAGCTATTGGGATGGAATTAATGTATTTTACATGTGAGGACATGAATTTGGGTAGTCAGAGGCAGAATGTTATGGTTTGAATGTATCACCCAAAGCTCATGTGTTGGAAACCTAGTCCCCAATACAACAATGTGGAGAGGTGGGACTTTTAAGAGGTGATTAGGTCACAAAGACTCTGACTTAATTCATTAATGTAGTTATTGTGGGAGTGAGGTTGGTGCATTATCACACAAGTGGGTTCCTTATGAAGGATGAGTTTAGCCCTGTTCCTGCTCTCTGTCACCATGTTATACTTTCTGCCATTGTTTGACAGAGCAAGAAGGCCCTCATCAGATGTAGCCGCTGTAGTTGGACTTCCCAACCTCTAGAACCCTGAGCCAAATAAATCTCTGTTCATTATAAATTATCTGTTACAGCAGTACAGAATGGATGAAGACAAGTGCCTTTGAATGATTCACCCCGGAGAGAAGAAACTAGTTTAAATTGCAGATTTTTGAGTGTTTCCCAGGACTTTGAATCTAAATCCCTAAGTGTCTAAATCTCTGGTTATCTGATTTTTAACAACTTTCCTGGTGATTCTTAAGCACATTAAAATTTGAGAACAGGCCTGGCACGGTGGCTCGCATCTGTAATCTCAGCACTCTGGGAGGCCTAGGTGAGCGGATCATGAGGTCAGGAGTTCAAGACCAGCCTGGCCAACATGGTGAAACCCTATCTCTACTAAAAAAATAAAAAATACAAAAATTAGCTGGGGATGGTGGCTCATGCCTGTAATCCCAGCTACATGGGAGGCTGAGGTAGGAGAACTGCTTGAACTGGGACCCAGGAGGTGAAGTTTGCAGTGAGCAGAGATTGTACTATTGCACTCCAGCCTGGGCACAGAGCAAGACTCCATCATTAAAAAAAATAAATAAATAAAATTGAGAACAGCTGCTCTATGTCCACTATCATTTAAACCTGGAAATTATGCACTCACCAACCCTATTGAAGGGGTTAAAATTCAGCTGTGATTACTTGAGTTTGCTTGATCATAAAGGTCACTAGAGAGCTTGATAAAAATACACACTCTTGGCTGGGCTTGGTGGCTCACACCTGTAACCCCAGTGCTTTGGGAGGCTGAGGCAGGTGAATCATAAGGTCATGATATCAAGACCACCCTGGCCAACATGCTGAAACCCTGTCTCTACTAAAAAGACAAAAAAAAGTTAGCTGGGTGTGGTGGTGCACACCTGTAGTCCCAGCTACTTAGGAGGCTAAGGTAGGAGAATTGCTTGAACCCAGGTGGCAGAGATTGCAGTGAGCTGAGATTGAACCACTGCACTATAGCCTGGTGACAAAGCAAGACTTCATCTTAAAAAAAAACAAAACAAAACAAAACAAAAAACACACATTCTTAGGACTCTCTGCTGGTGGGAATCATATATGAAACAAAGCCCAAGAATCTACATTTATTTTTTTTATTTTTATTATGTTTTTTCTGCTTTTTTTGAGCTGGAGTCTCACTCTGTTGCCCAGGCTGGGGTACACTGGTATGATCTCAGTTCACTGTAACCTCCACTTCTTGGGTTCAAGCAATTCTCTGGCCTCAGCCTCCTGAGTAGCTGTGATTCCAGGGTGCCTGTCACCATGCCCAGCTAATTTTTGTATTTTTAGTAGAGACAGGTTTCACCATGTTGGTCTCGAACTCCTGACCTCAGGTGATCCACCTGTCTCAGCCTCCCCAAGTTCTGGTATTAGAGGTGCGAGCCACTGCACCTAGCCAAGAATCTACATTTAAATGCAGTTGTTAAATGTTCTTCTAAGTAACTACACACATTTATCTATTTTGTGGAATTACTGGAATATAGATCAGTTAAATTTTGGATAGCTTTAACCCAATATGATAATTTTAGGTTTTGAATGGCAGGTTATTTTGAGTCATTGCTTCTGGAAGAATTTAATTTGATCCAGTGTTGGATTTTTATTTCACTCATAGAGACAAGAATAAAGATAATAGCTATAGTATTTATTGAGCACTATGTGCCCACCACTTGATCTTTGTCAAACCCTCTGAGGCATGGACCACTGTACTACTGCCATCCCCATTTTATGGAGAAGATATTGAGGCAAAGTGGGGTTAAGTACCTTGCTAAGCATGGGCAGCTATTAATGTGGTAAAGCTGGGGTCCTGAACCATTCTTGTAACCAATGCCACACTCCGTCTCTGGACTGCAGACCAATTTCTCTGATGCTCAAAATTTGCCTGCATTAAATGCACTTTTGTGAAAAAATTTTTTTTATTTTTTCAAATGGAGTCTCGCTGTGTCTCCCAGGCTGGAGTGCAGTGGTGCAATCTCAGCTCACTGCGACCTCTGCCTCCTAGGTTCAAGCAATTCTTCTGCCTCAGTCTCCCGAGTAGCTGCAATTACAGGTGGCCATCACGACTCCTGGCTAATTTTTGCATTTTTAGTAGAGACAGGGTTTCACCATGTTGTCCAAGCTGGTCTTGAACTCCTGACCTCAGGTGATCTGCCTGCCTTGGCCTCCCAAAATGCTCAGATTACAGGCATGAGCCACCACACCTGGCCAAAATATATTTCTTATATAAAAGAGAAAGTTTTCATTGTGCCATGTTCTACTCATGGCTAAAAGTTTCCTAAAATGGGTTTTGTTCTTTTTTCTTCTTCTTCTTCTCTAGAGCAACTAGAAAGAAAGAGCATTGTTCTTAACCCAAAGAGGCCTCTTCTAAAAATTTCTATATCAGCAAAACTAATTATATTGGAAAATATCACCAATTAAATAAACAAAACAAGGTAAAGATTTTTGCTAATTATTTTTGAATAATTTATTCCTGGGCTCCCTATGACTCATTGAGGAATTGCAAGATACTGGAAAGTCTCTAATTAGGGAATTTTAGAATAAACAGAAGTATAAACATTCATAGGAGTTAGATTTGAAGACAACTTCTTTTAGCATACAGACCCATCAGAAGTTAGCATCTTGGTGGGAGTTATTTATGTGTTTTAGTTTGAACAGAGAACATGCACACTGATGATCTCAAAGGTGTTCTTATCCTCATATGGTGAAGGAAATGTATGCAAGGGAAGGTGAATGTGGTATATAGGGAGATCCAGGCACAGCTGGTGTTTGGCTTTGCTATTGGCTGCAATGTGGACTGTGGGCAAATGAACTCACCACTCTGTCAATGGCCCTTAGAGAGGAAATCCTAAAGAGATCCAGGACTTGCAGCAGTCACACAGAAGATTGAGTCGTCAAGGGAACAGAGTGCTGGAGAACATAGAGACACTTAGGTTAGCTAAAGAAGATGAAACATGAGGCTGGGCACAGTGCTTCATACCTGTAATTGCAGCACTTTGGGAGGCCAAGGCAGAAGGATCACTTGAGCCCAGGAGATTGAGGCTGGCCTGAGCAACATAGTGAGACCCCCATTTCTATAAAAAATAGAAACCAATCAGGCCAGTCACAGCAGCTCATGCCTGTAACCCCAGCACTTTGGGAGGCCGAGGCAGACAGATCATGAGGTCAGGAGTTTGAAACCAGCCTGACTAACATGGTGAAACCCCGTCTCTACTAAAAATACAAAAAATTAGCCAGGTGTGGTGGCATGCATCTGTAATCCCAGCTACTCTGGAGGCTGAGACAGGAGAATCACTTGAACCTGGGAGGTTGAAGTTGTGGTGAGCTGAGCTTGTGCCATTTCACTACTGCCTGGGCAACAGGGTGAAACTCCATCTCAAGAAAATAGAAAAAAAAAAAAAAAGAAAAGAAAAAGAAAAAAAAAAAAGAAACCAATCAGGTATGGTGGCATGTGCCTGTGGTCTCAGCTACTCAGGAGGCTCAAGTGGGAGAATTGCATGAGCCTGCGGAGGTGAGACCCTGTCAAAGAGAAAGAGGAGGAGGAGGAAGAGGAAGAAAAAGAAGGAGAAGAAGCAGGAGAAAGAGGAAGAGGAAGAAGAAGAAGAAGGAAGAGGAGGAGGAAGAAGAGAAAGAAGAAATAGAATAAAAAGAAGAATCTGGCCAAGCACAGTGGCTCATGCCTGTAATCGTAGCACTTTGGGAGGCTGAGGCAAGTGGATCACCTGAGGTCAGAAGTTCAAGACCAGCTGGACCAACATGGTAAAACTCTGTCTTTATGAAAACTACAAAAATTAGCCAGGCATGGGTGGCAGGCACCTGTAATCCCAGATACTCAGGAGGCTGAGGCAGGAGTATCCCTTGAACCCAAGAGGCAGAGGTTGCAGTGAGCTGAGATTGCACTACTGCACTACAGTCTGGGTGACAGAGTGAGACTCTGTCACAAAAAAAAAAAGAAAGGAGGAGGAGGAAGAAAGAAGAAGGAGGAGGAGAAGAAAAGAAGAAGAGGAGGAGGAGAAGAAGAAGGAGAAGAAAGAAGAAGAAGAAAGAAAAGAAGAGAGAAAGAAAAGAAAGAAGAAGAAGGAGAAGAAGAAGAAAAAAGAGGAAAGAGAGAAGAAATTGTTTCTGAGTGGCCATGAAGAGTAGGAAGAAAACCCAACCTACCTCTTGCTGGGTCTATGGGGAAAATGTTGATTAAGGCAGAGGAGGTCTTCCAAGAGAGACTAGGTTTGGTGAGTAAGTGATTTGAAAAGCTAGAAGGAAAGGAAGATACTGAAGTTACTCTCACTGTGTAATATATAACCCCAAAACTTTGGGTGCTTAAAATAACAATCTGGTTTTTTTTTGTTTTGTTTTGTTTTGTTTTTTCATGGTCTGGGAGTTAACTGGGTTCAGGTAGGTGATTTTCACTCGGGGTCTCTCATGCTGTTGCAGTGGCTGGGGCTGGAGTCATCACAAAGCCTTCTTCAGTCTCATGTCTGGCAACTGATGTTGACTGTCATCTGAAACCTGTGCTGGGACTGTTGATTGGAAGATCAAAATGTGGCTGCTCCCTGTGATCTGGGCTTCCACATAGCATGGTGACTGAGTGAAAGGGCAAGCATCCCAGGAAGACCACGGACAAATGGTGTCACCTTTTATGATAAACCTTGAATCACTTCTGCCAGTCACAGACCTTCTCAAATTCAAAGGGAAGGAGCACAGAACTGAATCTCAGCACTTTGGGAGGTCGTGGCAGGCAGATCACCTGAGGTCGGAAGTTCAAGACCAGCCTGACCAACATGGAGAAACCCTGTCTCTACTAAAAATACAAAATTAGCCTAGCTTGATGGTGCATGTCTGTAATCCCAGCTACTGGGGAGGCTGAGGCAGGAGAATCACTTGAACCTGGGATACAGAGGTTTTGGTAAGCTGAGATCATGGCACTGCACTCCAGCTTGGGCAACAACCGCAAAACGCTGCCTCAAAAAAAAAAAAAAAAAAAAAAAGAGGGAGTCTTGCTCTGTTACCCAGGCTGGAGTGCAGTGGCACAATCTTGACTCACTGCAACTTCCACCTCCCGGGTTCAAACGATTCTTCTGCCTCAGCCTCCTGAGTAGCTGGGATTACAAGTGTGTGCCACCATGCCCAGCTAATTTTTGTACTTTTAGTATAGATGGAGTTTCACCATGTTGGCCACACTGGTCTCAAACTCCTGACCTCAGGTGATCCGCCCACCTAGGCCCCGCAAAGTGCTGGGATTACAGGCATGAGCCACTGCATCCAGCACATGCTATTAATAAAAAGTCAGAAAACAGCCAGATGTGGTGGTTGGTGCCTGTAACCCTGTACTTTGGGAGGCCCAGGTGGGTGGATCATTTAGTTCAGGACTTTGAGACCAGCCTGGGCAACATAATGAGACCCCCCCATCTCTAAAAAATTAAAAGCCAGAAAACAACAGATATTGACAAGGATGCAGAGAAAAGGGAATGCTTATACACTGTTAGTAGGAATGTAAATTAGTACAATCATTATGGAAAACAGTGCAGAGACTTCTCACAGAACTAAAAATAGAACTGCCACTCAACCAGCAATCTCACTACTGTGTATCTACCCAAAGGGAAATAAATCAATATATCAAAAAGTACCTGTACTCATATGTTTATTACAGCACTATTCATAGTAGCAAAGATATGGAATCAACGTAAGTGTCCATCAACAGATGACTGGATAAAGAAAATGTGGTACATATACACCATGGAACGTGACTCAGCCACAGAAAATGAAATCATGCCTTTTCCAGCAGTGTGGATAGAACTGGAGGACATATCCTGAGTGAAATAACTCAGAAACAAAGTCAAATACTGACGAGTTCTCATGCATGGGAGTTAATAGGTACATAGGAGGAAAAATAGACACTGAAGTCCCCAAAAGATGGTGGGGGGCGGGGGTGAGGGGTGAATATTCTCCTATTGAGTACAATGTTCACTATTTGATCATGGCTACACTCAAAGACCAGACCTCAGCACTCCACAATAAGAAAATTTGCACCTGTACCTGCTAAATAGATCAAACATTTTTTCGGTTTTATTTATTAAAAAATTCAACCGGGAGAGAGATCCAAGATGGCCAATTAGCAACAGCTCAGGAATGTAGCTCCCAGTGAAAGCGCAGAGAATGAGTGGACGCTGCACTTTCCGACGAATTTTTGTTGCCCACAGACTGGGAGATTCCCAGCAGAGGAGCCACACGGGTCGCCAGCATGACTCTTTTGGCCGGCGCAGCTGTTTTGCCGGTGCCCTGGCGCGGCGCTTCCCGCTGCAGAGTATACGGGACGGACGGGCTCGGCTGGTCCCATCCCCACAAGGAAAACAGCAATTGGAAGCGCTAAGGACTGAGAGTTTCACAGCAAGCACAGCGAACCCGGGAAGGTCCGGCTCTGTGGGGAACAGGCATCTGCCAAAGGAAAACCAAGAAACAGAAAAACTTCATCACCGGGCAGAGAGAGATCCAAGATGGCCACATAGCAGCAGCTCAGGATTGTAGCTCCCAGTGAAAGCGCAGAGAGCGAGTGGATGCCGCAAGTGCAGACAAATTTTTGATGCCCACAGACTGGGAGATTCCCGGCAAAGGAGCCACATGGG
>CAUYQU010016583.1:0-77869 GCA_963574635.1 Cheracebus regulus | reverse complement strand
ACTTTTTCGCTATTTAAGTTGGATATTTCTCTACATTCCTGAAACAATTTTTAGGTTTTTTTTGTACTAGAAAATGCAGGCAGTGTTTTCACAAAAGTAAATGTACAGTGATTTGAAATACAATAAATGAAGGCAGTGCATAGCCTTCCAATAAAAAATATTTGAAGACTGAAAAAAAAAAAAAAAAAAATGGAGAATCCCAAAGAAGAACAGAAAAAAAGCAAAAAAGAAAAATTGTAACAGGTAAATAAAAGAACACCAAATATGTGGATTAAATTACAAACATCTCACTAATTACAATAAATGTAAATGAACTACATATTCCATTTTAAGTGACCAAGATTGCCAGATTTAAACACATTTTTAACAACAAACTATTTACAAGAGATGTAAACCAGAGGAGAAAATAATTATCAAAAATAGGCAAAATTCTAACTACAAGAAAGCTGGTCTAACCATATTAGTATCAGTAAAACTAGATTCTATCTTTATTAATGCTTTTAATCTTAAAGAGAGCCCCTTCATAAAAGATAGAAGGTAGGAATTATAGAAAATTGTATCAATCTTAAAAGTCCATGCCTTACATAACAGGGCATCAATATGTAAAAACAACCAGAATTATAAGGAAAATCTATAACCAGAGCCTCTCTCAGTAACCAATAGAAAAAGACTCAAGACCCCTCCACACGCCTTCCTCCAAGTCAGAAGATAAATTTAAACAATTTCACAAACTTGACCCAAAAGACCCATAAAGAATACTGTAAGAACATCAGAATACCCCTTTCTTTTTCCTTCTTTGAGCGTGTTCTTTTTCCTTCTTCGAGCATGTACAGGCACGAAAAAACACTGATCCTACATGGAAGATGAATGCTGGGCGTGGTGGCTCACGCCTGTAATCCCAGCACTTTGGGAGGCCGAGGTGGGTGGATCATGAGGTCAGGAGTTCAAGACTAGCCTGGCCAATATGGTGAAACCCCATTTTCTACTAAAAAAAAAAAATGCAAAAATTAGCTGGACGTAGTGGCGCATGCCTGTAGTCCCAACTACTCAGGAAGCTGAGGCAGAAGAATCTCTTGAACCCAGGAGACAGAGGTTGCAGTGAGCCGAGATCAAGCCACTGCACTCCAGCCTGGGCGACAAAGCCAGACTCTGTCTCAAAAAAAAAAAAAAAAGATGAATGCAGCCTGGAAAAGAGCCACAGCGGACTCAAAGTCAACACCTAAGATGAGTGAGAACCACTTTGTTGCTATGAGCCACAGATATTTGAGGGTTACTATTATATAATCCAATGAAAGTTAATATATTAAGTTTATTAATCAACTACCTCTGCCAATGAAAGAAATATTCAAATCACAGGAATTAAAACAAAAAATTATGATGCTTACAGTTCTATATTTTAAGAGATGAAAATGTTATCTGAATTAGTTGGGAATTTGTTTTGGGGTACTCCTATTTTTCTATGCACAACCAAGGAAGTTTTAATGTTCTGAAAACTGAGATGATGAAAAGAAATCAATTAAAACCTGACTCATCCAATTAACAGCTCACCACTCTTTTTGGAAAATAACAATTACATGCTAAAAATGGGCTTTTAAAAAAGATGAAATATTCTGCACAAGGGGAAAAGATGTTTAGAGGAAATTCCACATAGAAATTACTTTTGAAATTATTCATAAAACTGCACAAAGCACAATCTGTCCAACTGCCTCAATAAATAATATTATCATGCTAAGAAATAAGATTTTTAAGAAAATAAATTTAATTCTTTAAAAACATAAATGTCACATACATTCGCTATTTTCAGATGCTGACAGATCAGAAGTACTCTAGGTAAAGAGATTCTGGGCTTTCTCAGGAGGTTAGTGTTTTGAGATGTTTCAAGCCTGGTTCAAGCTCTTAGGAGGGACACATCTAGATCCAAGCTCTGGCTCTGCTGTGCACTTGATTCAACATGGCAATACTCTCCCTGAGCCTTGTTCTAATCATATGTAAAGTACAGATAAATATGAGTAGCTAACTCTGGAATTTGTTATCATTAAGTGTGGTAAGGCAAGTAAATAGCTTAGCACAAGGACTGGAGTGTAACAAACCATTATGGAAGTGTCAGTCAACACTATCACCAAAGGTAATAAAAGTAACGTGTCATAAGGTTCTTCAAGTGGGGGACAGACATGAAAGCAGCCCTTCATCCAGCATGTCTCTGTCAGAAAGACTCAAGTACAACCTTTGGAATGCTCGAACTTGAATGCCTTCTAAAAACTTACCAAGTCACAGAACTCAAACACCAGGAGGTAGGGGATCGCTTCTATGCACTGTCCAACACACTGAAGAATATTTGGATGCTGAAGAATACTGGTAAAAATAAAAGCCATAATGTTGTTCATCAGGAAGCATAATAAAATTTTCAAACAATAATCCAAATTCTTTCATAATAATTGATATAATATTTAAATAAATGACAGGAAAAGATTACAAAGATTATACTTAAAAGGTATATACTAAGTTATCTAGTAAGTCATTCAAAGCCAATCAGATGAATATTTTCACAAATTAAAAAAGAAAATGTAAGACTCTTTTAAAATCTTTTTTTCAAGAGACAGGGTCTTATTCTGTCACCCAGGCTGGAGTGCAGTGGTGCAATTATAGCTCACTGCTGCCTCCAACTCCTGGGCTCAAGTGATCCACCTAAGCTGGCCAAATAGCTGGCATTACAGGCCACCATGCCTGGCCTCAAGCATTTTTACCTTTAGTCATTTAAGTTTAGAGATAATTTTTTTTCTTTTCTTTTTTTTTGCCAATTAAACATCTCAGGATAGAGATAATATTTTAAAGCAGCATTTAAAAGAGAACAGACTACACAGTCACCCCTTAGTAACTGCAAGGGACTGGTTCCATGAATCCCTGAAGATACCAAAATCCAAACCAAAGATGCTTAAGTCTCTTACACAAAATGGTGCCATATCTACACATAACCTACACACATCTGCCCATACAAATTGTCTCTAGATTACTTGTAATACTAATACAATGCAAATGCTATGTAAAAAACTCTTATATTGTATTGTTTATATATTTTTTACTATTGCATTGTTACTTCTTTGCATTTTTAAAAAATATTTTCTATCCACCATTGGTTGAATCCATGGATACAGAGAGCCAACTGTATATACAAATTCTATAAGTATTTCAGCCAGGACAATAAAGGGAGACCTATCTGTACAAAAGAAAGAAAAACTAATTGGGTGTAGGGATGAATGCCTGTGGTCCCAGCTCCTCAGGAGACTGAGTCAGGAGGATCGCGTGGGCCCAGCAGGTAGAGCTTGCAGTGAGTCATGACTACACCACTGCACTCCAGCCTGGGGGACAGAGTAAGATCCTGTTTCAAAACGATGGCGACAACAAAACAAATTCAATATGTATTTCAATCCAGATATTAAATGACTCAGTTTCTCCTTCAGGCTATCTAGTTTATATATTCTTTTCCATAAATTTCTACTGTATATGCAAACTCCTTTTAGAAAACATTTTGTCCAAAAGAAGATAAAGTTAAATAAAAAGTATGCCAAAATAGTTTTTTTTTTAATCTTTTATTTTGATACAATTATGAATGTACAGGAAGTTGCAAAGAGAGCCAAGAGAGGTCTGGTATACCCTTCACCCCGTTTCCCCTGTGGGTTCCATCTGACACAATGACATACAGTGTAACACCCAAACCTGGGAACTGCCGCTGTGATCAAGTGTGTGCAGAGCTCCATGCCATGTCTGCACATGCACAGATATGTGTAACCATCACCTCGATGGAGACCCAGAGCTATCCCATCACCACAAAAATCTCCCCACCCCACCCATGTATACCCCTGGCAACCACCAACCTGTTCTCCACTTTTAGAATGTTCTCATTCTCAGTCTAAGATTATATAAATGGATCGGTATAGTATGTGACCTTTTGAGATTGATTTTTTCACTCAACATAATCCCCAAGGTCATCCAAGGCGTTCCACATGTCAATGGTTCCTTTTTGCGTGGGAGCAGTACTCCAGGAATGCACCACTTTGCTAAACCACTCACCTCTTGATAGACATGTTAGTTTTTCCAGTTGTTGGCTATTACAAATAAAGCTGCTATGAATAATCATGCAAAGGTTTTTGTACAGAAACAAGTTTTCACTGCTCTGGAATAAATGTCAAGGAGTGCAATTGCTGGATTGTATGATGTGACGGTTAATTTTGTATGACACCTTAGCTGGGTCATGAGTGCCCAAGTATTTTGTCAAATATTATCCTTATTATGTTTTTGTGAAGGTGTTTTTTGATGAAATTATTGTATCTATCTATCTATCACCTATCTATCTACCTACCTACCTACCAAGACAGAGTCTCACTTTGTCATCCAAGTACAGTGGTGTGATCACGGCTCACTGCAGCCCCGAACACCTGGGCTCAAATGATCTTCCTGTCTCAGCCTCCTGAGAAGCTGAGACTATAGGTGTGCAGTGCCACTATGCCCAACTAGTTTTTTTTTTGAACAGTCAGGGTCTCACCACATTGCCAAGGCTGGTCTCGAACTCCTGGGCTCAAGCAGTCCTCCAGCCTCAGCTTCCCAAACTGCTAGGAAAACAGACATGGGCTACCATGCTCGGCAGATTACTATTTAAGTCAGTGGACTCGGAGTAAAGCAGATTCTCCCACAATGAAGGTGGACCTCATCTATCAGTTGAAGGCCCTACTAGAACAAAGACTGACCTCCCCCACAGAAGGAAGAATTTTGCCAGCAGACAGCCTTCAGCCTTGAACTACAACATCGACTCTTCCCTGGTCTCCAGCCTCCTGGTACACCCTGCAGACTCTAGACTTTCCAGCCGTCATAACTTCATGAGCCAATTCCTTTAAAAACGCCTTTCTCTCTATATATACGTGAACATACACATCCTATTGGTTCTGTTCCTCTGGAGAATGCTAATATATAACTAATGCTAACATACAATTAAGTGTTTGTTTTGTTTTTTTAAGAAACTGTCAAGCTATTTTCTACAGTGGCACTATCATTTTACATTTCCACCAGCAATGTATGAGATCTAGTTTCTCAACATCCTTATGAGCATTTGGTATTGTCACTATTTTTCCATTACAGCTTTTCTTTCTTATTTTGTTTTGGAGACGCAGTCTCATTCTGTCACCCAGGCTGGAATACAGTGGTGCAATCTCAGCTCACTGCAACCTCTGCCTCCTGGGTTCAAGCGATTCTCCTGCCCCAGCCTCCCGAGTGGCTACGAAGTTCAGCTAATTTTTGTATTTTTAGTAGAGTCAGGGTTTCACCATGTTGGCCAGACTGGTCTTAACTCCTGACCTCATGATCCGCCTGCCTCGGCCTCCTAAAGTGCTGGGATTACAGGGTGAGCCACCACGCCCAGCCTCATTACAGCTTTTCTAATAAGTATGAAGGGGTCTTGATTCATTAATTCAGTGGCTCCTGACACTGAACGTCTTTTAACATGCTTATTTGCTATCCATGTTATCCCCTCTTTGGTGAAATGTCTCTTAATGTCTTCTGACAATCTGTGAATTAGGTTACTATTTTTTTCTGTTGAATTTTGAGAGTTTCTTATAAATTCTAGATATGAGTCCTATGTTAGCTGTGTGGTTTCCATCTATTTCCTCTCAGTCTGTGGCTTGTCTTTTCACTCTGTTACCAAGGTCTTACACAAAGCAAATGTTTTTCATTTTGATGATACAATTTATCCGTTTTTTTAAAGGAGGTTTAGCCATATTTTTGTTCTTTTTGTTGCTCCTTCTTCTTTTCTAATGTTCCAAGACTCCTCTTTTTATCATTTCTTTTCTGTTCGGAAAACTCATTCTTTTAAAGTAGGTCTGCTGGTAATAAATTCTCATAGTTTTCTTTCATCTGAGGATGTCTTGATATTTCCCTTTCATTCCTGAAGGGTATTTTCTCTGGAGAAAGAATTTCAGAGTTCTGTTCTTTTAGAAAAGTGAAAAACATGCCAATTCCTTATGACCTCCATGGTTTCTGATGAGAAATCGGCTGTCCTTCACATTGCTTCCCCCTGTAAGTAAAGTGCTGTTTCGGTCTCCCTGCTGTTAGGATTTTTTGTCTTTCATTTTCAGAAGTCTGACTACGTGTCTTGGCATGGAGTTCCTTGGGTTTATCCTGTTTGGTATTTTCTCAGTTTCTTAAATCTGTAAGCTTTTTCGTTTCCAAATGTAGAAAATGTTAGCCACTATTGCTTTGAATCCTTTTTCAGCCCCATCCTCTACCTCCTTTCCTTCTGAGACATCTATGACATGAATAATACTGGATCTTTTGTTCTAGTCCCCATGTCCGAGACTCTAACTGAAATGATGAGTTCTTGTATTTTTCAGTCCTGAGGTTTCCATTTAGGTCTTCTTTGTCTTCTATTTCTCTGCTGAGACTGTATTTTTTTGTTTTAAATGTGATGCAACTGCTCACGAAGCATTTTTATGATGAGTGCTTTAAAATTCTCATCGGATAATTCTAATATCTCTGTCATCTGTGTTGGAATCTGTTGTCTTTTCTCGTTGAAGCTGAGTTCTCCTGGTTCTTGGAATGCCAAGTGACTTTCAGTTGACGCCTGGACATTTTGGGTCTCAGGAGACCCTGGAACTTAATCACGTATGTTGCAGCCAGAAATCCCAAAGTAGTTTTAAGCACCTGACTTTCAACAGACCACAGACTAGCTTTACAGAACACATGCTAAGGTTTACTTACTAGTAAGGTTCTCCATTTTTCAAAAAAATATCTTGTTCCTTTGGGCTGGCACTTGCTTTTAACTCCTTCACTATGACTCTTGCTACGCTAGTGCCCGTGTAAATCTCTCCCAGGAGAACCTAAAATCAAAGCACAGTTTTTTGTATCATTTCCATCAAAACGATAAAGGAGTCTGTCACATTTACCGGGAAATGGAATACAGGTGAACAAGTTAAGCAATAACCAGATGACCTTCTATTCTTTCACATCCTAGCTCACAAAAAGCTTGGAAAACTCAAATACTTTTCTTCAGTAAGAGGACCATTTTGAGCCATTCACCAGATATTTACAATATTCACTTACTTATATATATTTCTTTTCTATTTATTTTAAAATGTATTTATATTTATTTGTATTTGGTTTATTTAAAAATGTATTCTACTTCAGAGAAATTAACTATGACTTTACAGAAGTGCAATTTATAGGTTCAGTTCCAACATAACAAATGTTCCTCAAAAACACTTCCGCTAGGTTTTGTTATTTAGTCTGCTACACACATATGCTACACATATGAGAAAGCCAATGTACAATCAATCATTGCCCTGAAACTTAAAAACTATCATACTCCATCCAATGATACCCGGTCTTGATCTCCTACCAAAACTCCACTCAACACATCCCACTGAAATCAACACAACACGAAATGAGAATGTGCTGCCTCACATAAGAACTAGCAAAGGCCGTGTGCGGTGGCTCACACTTGTAATCCCAGCACTTTGGGAGGCCAAGGTGGGTGGATCACGAGGTCAGGAGTTCAAGACAGCCTGGTTAACACAGTGAAACCCTGTCTCTACTAAAAATACAAAAATTAGCTTGGAATGGTGGCAGATGCCTGTAATCCCAGCTACTTGGGAGGCTGAGGCAGGAGAACCGCTTGAACCCAGGAGGTGGAGGTTGCAGTGAGCCAAGATTGCGCCACTGCACTCTAGCCTAGGTGACAGAGTGAGACTCCATCTCAAAAACAAACAAACAAACAAAAAAGAACTAACCACAAAGGAAATGCTAAATATAAAAGAGGACAATGCCAAGGCATTCCAAAGTGCAAATACTTAAGATAAAAATGCTAATAAAGGTTTTTATTTAACTCTAGAGAATGATCAACACAAAAGATTTTCTTTTAAAATAGCTTAATTTTAATGTCCTGAAAATAGAGTAAAAACCTGAACAGAATTCACGTGTTTACCAGAAATATAAGGACAGAAAAATGGAGAACAAGAAATTCTGAGAATTAACGAAATCACCCTCTTTTTTGAGACAGAGTCTTGCTCTGTCACCCAGTCTGGAGCACAGTGGTGCAAATATGGCTCACTGCAGCCTTTAACTCCTGGGCCCAGGTGATCCCACTGCCTCAGCCTCCCACGTAGCTGGGACCACAGGTGTGTGCCACCAGCCCAGCTAATTTTTTTTCTGGGGTGAGGTCGTGCTATGTTGCCCAGGCTGGTCTCAAGTGATCCTCCCCACCTCAGCCTCCCAAAGTGCTGGAATTACAAGGGTGAGCCACCACATCTGGCCTATTGCTCCTTTTTAGGGTAAAACTACTCAAGAGAGTTATCTAAATGCACTATCTCCTCATCCTCTTTTGAATCCATTCCAACCAAGGATGTGGCATCATCACCATTCCCCTCAAGTAGCTTCTTTCGAGGACACCAAGGAACTCACACTGCTGAATCCTAATTCTCCCAGGCTTCATCCTACTCCATGTGTAAGCTGCAGCATACTATAATTAATCTTCCTGGAGCTCTTCTTCACCTTTCAGAAGCCTCCCGTCTCCTGGGCTTCTCCAACCCCACTGCTTCTCCCTGCCTGCACTGGCCTCTTCTTGCTGCCGAAACTTCCCTGGTTTCCACTTTGAAATTCTCCGTGATTTCACCTAGTCTCCTAGCTTTGAATTCACTCTATAGAGTGAGATCACTTGGATTTTCATCTCTAATCTATGACCTCTCTCCTCAACTCTTGCTCTGCATTTCCAATTCAGCTACTTGGTGCCCCCTTGAGTTGTTCAACAGCTGACTCCCACCTGACATAGCAAAGGTGAACCCCCGACTTCCTCCTCCAAGCCTGCCTCTCCTGCAGTGTCTGTTACGTTTCAGTTGATAGCAACTCTGTTCTTCCAGTTAATCAGGTCCTAAGCAGTCAACCTGACTGCCTCTTCCTCCAGAGCCCATGCCTCATCCACCCTAAGTCTACACTGGCATGCTCTCATCCAAACATCTACCTTGGGTCCCACCACTTCTCACCGCCTCCACCGCTACCATCCAGGTCCAAGATGCCTGGACCTCTCCCCAGATGCCTGCAGGAGCCTTCTAGCCCATCTCCTCCCTGCTTTCACCTTCCCCGTCTATGACTTCCAGAGTGATCCTTTTAAAAAGGTAACTCAGCCAAGGTGAGTGGATCACCTGAGGTCAGGAGTTCAAGACCAGCCTGGCCATCATGGTGAAACCCCATCTTTATAAAAAAAAAAAAAAAAAAAAAAAAAGGTAACTCAATTACATCATGATCTCTCAGTGTGTTTCCCCATTTCACTCTGAGCAGGGCAGTCTCTAGGTGCACACATACCCACATCACCTGCCTACCCTATACTTCTCTGAGCCCACCTCCCACAACTGACTGTTTGCTGTGTGACCCTCCCAGCTAGAAATCTAAGCCTTGTGAAGACGGGGTTTTGTTTGATCTCTCATACAGTACTCCACACAGGTCAAGGTTTGACCCATCTTCCTCCACATCTATCCCTAATGCCAATAACAATGGTTGGTATGTAATAGGGTTTGCTGAATGGTGCAGAAGAGAACTCGTAGAGCTGGGAAGACATGAAAGCTTCAGGCCTGACAAACAAGGCTGAAGGGAAGGAGAAGCAGCAGAAGATGGCTGCCTACTGGGAAGTGCATTCTCCCATTGTAAGCACCCTGCTTCCGGTGTAACCCCTACTGCATTAGGAACCTCTTGCAGAGAACCACTGCGGTACTGCGGAAATGACTGCAGATTACTCCTTCTGAGCCATGTATGATAAAAAGACCAACAAAGCACTATTACTACAGGCCACTTGACAGGGTATGAAAAGGACAGTTCTTCAAGGTGGTCTTCATTGTGAGACTGTATTTACACTTCTAAAGTGGCTTAAGGGCTGTAAGAGGAAGGGATTAAAAAAACAATCTAACCTGAGGAGGATACAAAGCTGACACTGCTAAGATTCCAGGTCTCTTTTCCCTTCTTTCTTATGTCAACAATTAGAAAAGTCTCTGCTACATTTTTTTTTTTAAAGGCCTTAGTTATGGTCAAAATGTTTGTGCCCTGTGTCCTTCCCAAATCCATATGTTGAAACCTAATGACCACTGTGATGGAGAGGAGGAGGGCCTTTGGGAGGGAATGAAATTCGCATCCCTCCAAAAGAGATTCGAGAGCTGCCCTGACCCTTCAACCACATGAGGACAAAGCGGGAAGGCGCTACCTTCACCTGATGCTGACTTGGCCAGCACCTCCATCTTGGACTTCCCAGTCTCCGGGATTGTGAGAAATACATTTCTGTTGTTTATAAGTCACCCAGTTTGTGATACTTTGTTATAACAGATTGAATGCACTAAGACAACCTTCCTAGAAAAGGCTCCACACACAGCAAGGCTGAAGCTCACACCCCTGTGCGGCCAGAGGGACAATGGGGAAACTCATTTCATACTGCGGGGTCCACAGGGCAGGTGGAATGCCACACGACACAATTCTTCATCAGCTCTACTCTGTACACAGTATCCTTCAGAGGGAAACAAATGAAACTGAAGATTTTACCTTTCCAAACCAGCCATTTCCAATTTCCTGTATATAGTTTAGACTGTGGCGGGCAACTTGAGACTTCAATCCTTCTGTAGAGAAACACACATTAAAAAATGAAATATAAGTATCTGGGGGGAGGGAATAAAAAAAAAAGAAATATAAGTATCTAACTAAAACAAAATAAATATTAAACATATAACCTAAAAAGAATAAACACTTCCATAAAGGCTGTGCAAGTAAAGGTAGGAATAAATACATAAAACATCTTTTTTTTTTAATTGCATTTTAGGTTTTGGGGTACATGTGAAGAACGTGCAAAATTGTTGCACAGGTACACACATGGCAGTGTGATTTGCTGCCTTCCTCCCCATCACCTATATCTGGCATTTCTCCCCATGCTATCTCTCCCCAACTCCCCACCCCCTGCTGTCCCTCCCCTATTTCCCATAAAACATCTTTTTAAACGAATCATGCCAAAACAGTTTTAAGCTTTAAAACTAACAATGTTTTTTAATAAGTTTCCTATCAATTCTTTAATGCCTTGCATTGTTTTTTTCAGATCCAACTACTCTAATGTAATTACCAATCACTACACCAATGGCTTTTACTTAGTCCTTATTTTCATCTCTCTAAACAGTTCACCTAGACATAAGATTATCCCTCTGAAACTATTCCTAATTTAAAAAAAAAGTTTTACTGAAGTAAAGTCAATATACAATACAGTCCACATATTTAAAGTATACACTTTCATATATTTTAGTATTTGTATGCACCTGTGAAACCATCACTAAAATAAAATACAGGACATCTCCATTTCCCACAAAAGTCTTCTCACATCCCTTAGAAGCCCCTCCCACCTGCCCCCATCTCTACACAACAATTCACGTGCTCTCTGTACTACAATTTGCATTTTCTAAAATGTTATATAACCAGAATCATACAGTATGTATTCTTTGTACATATCAATATCAATAAATATCAATTATTTTAAGATTCAATCAAGGTCTGGAGTGTATCAAGAGTTTATTCTTATTTTTATCACAGAAGAGCTTTCCACTGAATGAATATACCACAGTCTGTTTATTCATTCATAAGTAGATGGACATTCATGTGATTTACAGGTTGAGGCTCTGACAAATCAAGGTGCTATAAATACATGCACGCAAATCTTTGTAGGGACAAATGCCTTCATTTCTCTTGAATAAATACCAAGGAGTGGAATGGTGAGAACATATGGGAGGTATCTCTTTAACTTTTAAAGAAGCTGCCAACTGCTTCCTAAAGCAGGAGTAGTGCATGAGGTTCCAGTTGCTCTGTCTCTTTGCCATCACTTGCTGCAGTCATTTTCATTTTAGCCATTCTAAAGGGTATGCAATCTTACTTTAGTTTTAATTTTTATTTCCCTAATGACTAATGATGTCAAATCCCTTTTAATTTGCTTATCTGTTTCTGTATATCTTCTGAGGTGACATATCTATGCAAATCTTTGCCTCATCTGTATTGGGCTGTTTCTTATTATTGAGTTTTGAAAGTTCTATCTTCTGAAACCAAGTCCTTTAGCAAATAAATAATTTGCACATGTTTTCTCCCAGTCCATGGCTTGACTTTTCATTCTCTTGTCAAAAGAACAATGTTTGGAAGAACAATGTCTTCCAAAACACTTTAAATTTTAAATTTTAATTTTAATTTCCAAAAAGCTTTTAATTTTGATAAGGTCCAATTTATAAGTATTTCCTTTTGTGAATGATGCTTTTGGTGTCCTTTCTAACAAATCTTTGTCTAACTAAAGATTATAAAGAGTTTCTTCTAAAAGTTTTATAATTTTAGGTTCTACATTTAGGTTTATGTGCATTCTGAGTTAATTTTTACATATGGTGCAAGGTATCGATCAAAGTTCACTTGTTTGTCAATGAATATCCAATTGTTCCGGCTCCATTTAACTGCAGGTCTATTGAATTAACTGACCAAAGAAAAGGGACAGCAGTGGAAAGGTGGAGCAAAGACATCTCCTCTGGTGGCTGTCTCTTCCAAGAGACACTAAGAGACTTTTTTTAAACTGCCAGTGTTAACCTTATAAAAACTCCAGAAGATGGTTAAAGGTATTCAGCAACTAAAGTGAACCAGGAGAAAGTCCATTGACACAGGGCAGAATATCTTTGTGGCTTTACCTTACCCTACTTCCCCAGTCTCCCTCCTCAGTGCAACCACAGTCTTAAAAATGACTTTGTTCCCAGGTGGGTACCAGGATCCAGGGGGAGCACAGTGGGCCTTATTCCCAAGGAACTAAGTTTATCTTGACCTAACTGGGGTTGCCCTGAAGGACTGCCACTAGTGCTTCTCTTTGTTTCACATAACTCACAATTCTATGAGGATAGAGTGGTCACATATTCCTCAAAAACAACAAAAGGTAAATGAGAACAAGCTACTGCTACCTAGGGCAAAAACTAACAGTTGAGGCCAACAGTACAAATGTGGAAAGCTTTGGTAGAAAAGCTGGGGAGTAAGATTTTAGGGGAGAAGGAGGCTTTGGAAAGTGAGAACCTAGATAGCCACGTGCATGCTCAGGGCAGGATGTGTGCTCAGAAAGGCTGGGGAAGAACACAGGCTTTCAGCTGGGGCTGGTCTTCAGGCCCAACACAAGAAGGAAGTGAAGGCTAAGGAAGAGTTGTAAACGGCCTGGCTAGGTGTTTGTTGAAGGAGTGCTAGCAGAGCAAATCTGCAAAAACCTAGAGAATATTTTTTATTTTCTTTCTTTTCTACTATTTCTCTTTTGCACATCATATTATTCAAAATGTCCAGTTTCCAACAAAAATTATGAAACATGGAAAGAAATAAAAATGTGGCCCATTCACAGGTAAAAACAAAGGAAAAGAAACTGTCAGTGAGAAAACAGACATTAGACTAATTATTAGACGTTATTTTTTTTAATTAATATTTGTTCTTTTCTTTCTTTCTTTTTTTTTTTTTTGAGGCACAGTCTTGCCCTGTCACCCAGGCTGGAGTGCAGTGGTGCTATCTCGGCTCACTGCAACCTTAGCCTGCCAGGCTCAAGTGATTCTCCTGTCTCAGCCTCCCAAGTAACTGGGACTACAGGCGAGTGCCATCATACCTGGCTAACTTTTTTTTTTGTATTTTTAGTAGAGACAGGGTTTCACCACATTGGCCAGGCTGGTCTCGAACTCCTGACCTCAGGTGATCCACCCACCTCGGCCTCCCAAAGTCCTGGGATTACAGGCATAAGTCATCGCACCCGGCCTAATTTTTTTTCTTTGAGACAGGGTCTCACTCTATCACTCTGGCTGTGGCGCGATCTCGCACTGCAAACTCTGCCTCTTGAATTCAAGTGATTCTACCACCTCAGCCTCCTGACTAGCTGGGATTACAGGCATGGGCCATCACATCCAGCTAATTTTTGTATTTTTCTGTAGAGATGGTAGAGATGGGGTTTCGCTACATTGGCCAGCCTGATTTTGAACTTCTGATCTCAAGTGATCTGTCCACTTCGACCTCCCAACATGCTGCGATTACAGGTGTGAGCCACCGTGCCCGGCCTAGACACAACTTTACATCAGCTGTCCTGAATATGTTCAGAGAGCTAAAGGAAATCACGGACAAAGAACCAAAGGAAACCAGGAGAATGAGTTCCCCCCCCAAATAGAGAAGAATTTACCTAGAAATTCTAGAAGAAGCTTGACCTGTAAAGTTTGGTAAGTACTTCAACAACAAATGCAGGCAGACAGAATCAGTGAACTTGAAAATGGATCAAATGAAATTATCCAGTCCAAAAAGCAGAAAGGAAAGGATGCAGAAAAAGGAACAGAGCCTAAGGAAGTTGTGGGACACCGTCAAGTAAACCAAGAGACATATTATAAATTAGAGTCCCAGAAGGAGGCTAGAGAGAAAAGGAAACAGAAAAAAATATCTGAAGACATGAAAGAAAACTTCCCATATATGTTAAAGGGCATGAATCTACACATTCAAAAACTCCAAATAAGATAAATTTTGCCAGGTGCAGTGGCTCATGCCTGTAATCTCAACACTCTGGGAAGCTGAGACAGGAGGACTGCTTGAGCCCAGGAGTCTGAGACCAGCCAAGGCAACACAGTGAGATGCTGTCTCTATAAAAATTTAAAAATAAATTAGTCAGGAGTGGTAGTGTGCACCTGTAGTCCCAGCTACTTGGGAGGTTGAGGTGGGAAGATCACATGAGCCCAGGAAGTTGAGGCTGCAGTAAACTGTAATTGCACCACTGCAATCTAGCCTGGGTGACAAAGCGAGACTAAAAAAAAGTAAGATAAATTCAAAGAGATCCATAATGAGACACAGGCTGTAGAAAACTAAAGAGAGAGAATCCTGAAAGCATCAAGAGAAAAGCAACTCATCACATACAAGGGATCCTCAATAAGATTAACAACCAATCATTCAAAAGAAACCGTGGGTGCCAGAAGGCAATGGGATGACACATAGCAAGTGCTGAAGGCAAAAACCTGTGAATTCTCTAACTGGCCAAACTATCTTTCAAAAATGAGGGAGAAATTAAGACATTCTGAGATAAACAAATGTTTAGGGAGTTTGCTGCCAGTATACCTGTCCTACAACAAAAACTAAAGGGAGTCCTCCAGGCTGAAATAAAAGGACTCTAAACAGTAACTCAAAGCCATTTGAAGAAATAAAGATCTCCAGTAAAGGTAACTACACAGATAAATACAAAAGCCATTATTACTGTATTATTGGTGTCTAGCTCCTCTTTTTATTTCCTACACAATTTAAAATATGAATGCATTAAAAAATTATAACTCTGTGTTAACAGGCACAAAATGTATAAAGAGGTAATTTGTGACAACAACATAAAGGGATGAGACTGAGCTGTATAGGAGCAGATTTTGTGTGCTGTTGAAGCTAAGCTGCTATCAATTCAAAAGTGTTATCAATTTGGGATTTTAACTGCAATCACTGTAATCACTAAGAAAACATCTAAAAATATAATCCAAAGGGAAAGAGAAGGGAATCAAAATGGCACATCAAAAAAAAAATTCCTTGATTACAACCATTACAGATTATTTTATTCCTTCTCCACTGCCACTGGTTCACTTGACTAGACTTAAAAACAACAACAACGACAACAACAACAACAAAAAACAAAAACAAACAAACAAAAAAACCTATCAGAATCCCAATGGCCTGTTTTACAGAAATAGGAAGGCCGATTCTTACGCTTAGTTGGAATTGTAAGGAATCTCAAATAGGCAAAAAAAGTTTGAAAAAGAAAAAGAAGACTCTCACACATCTTGGTTTCAAAATTTACTATAAAACAAAAGCTACAGTAAACAAAATGGTGTGGTACCTGCATAGGGAGAGACATACAGATCAATGGGATACAGCCAAGAGTCCAGAAATAAATCCAAACAAATATGGCAAACTGATTTTCAAAAAGGGTGGCAAGACAATTCAACAAGAAAAGAATAGTCTCTGAAACACTATTAACTGAGACAACTAGATATCCACATATAAAAGAATTAAGGTGGATCCTTATCTCACACCATATAAAAGAATTAATTCAAAATGGGTCGAAGAGCAAGAACTAAAACTAAAAAACTCACAGAAGACAACATAGGGAGAAATCTTCACGACCAGGGATTTGGCAATAGTTTCTTAAATATGACACCAAAAGCACAAGCAACAAAAGTAAAAAACAGATAAACTAGACTTCATCAAAATTAAAATGGAAAACTTTCATGCATCAAAGGACACTATTAAGGGAATGAAAGAGAACATACAGAATTTGAGAAAATATTTGCAGTTCATGTTATTATGACATTATTATGATTAAAAGAGTGGTACTGGGACAAGAAATACACTAATTAATGACAGAGAATAGAAAGCCTAAAATAGACCCACACACATACGGAGGTAGAGAGAAAAGGAAGGATCAGTGAATGAATGAAGCTGAAAAACCACAGCAATCTATAAGGAAAGCTGAAGTTGGATTCCTCCTAACATCATCCTCAAAAATCAACTCAAGATGTGTTTTAGATCTAAATGTCAAAGCAAAAGCTTAAAATATTTTTTAAAAGGTATTATTTTGATCACGGAATAAGAATTTCTAAAGAACACAAAAAGTCCTAACTCTAAAAAGGACTTAAATTTCAAACTCTAAAAAAAACTATAAAATTTACTATATTAAAATTACGAACCCTGTTCATCAAAAAAATCCTTTTTTGTATATGTGTGATTGATTTTTTTTTCAGTGTACCATTTTGATTCCCTCTTCATTTCCTTTTCTGCAAATTTTTTAGTGGTTACCATAGGGATTATAGTTAGCATCCTAAATTTATAACAATCTAGTTAGAATTGATTCCAATTTAGCTTCAAAAGCAATGGCATTTACCATGAGATATCCAACTGGCAGGAATATAAATTGGTACAACTCTTGCAGAGGGTAAGCTGGCAAGACCCATCAAAATTATAAACACATCCATTCTTTGACTCACTTTAAAAAATGTATTCTATGGATACCAGTACAACAACCACCTGCAAAATACCACAGATACAAGCTTTATTTGTTTCTGCATAAGATTAGAAACAAGCCAAATATCCATCAACAGGGGGCTGTTTAAATAAGCTGTGCTAAAGCCACACAATTTACATAGTACGAACCTAGAAGCAAGAATATATTCACTTTAATGATATGGAAAGATCTCCGAGGTACATTGGTAAGTGAAAAGAAGCAAAATGCAGAATAATGAATTTACCATGATGCCTTTGAGTTAAAAAAAAAAAAAAAAGGCTGGGGGACTATGCATGTGTGTGGGTGGGGGTATAGACATGTCTACCTACCTTCCTTTAGATTTTGCTGTGAACCTCAAACTTCTGTAAGAAAAATCTTTAAAAAAACAAAAAATTTTAAAATTAAAGTAAATGTAAATGGTAGAGAGGGGAGATACCAACATCAACAAATTCTAGAAAGATACATGAAAAAACAAGAACCAAAAGTGCAGCTGTTACCTAGGGAAGGCAGCGGTGGAAAACAGATCAGATTTAAATGCCACAGGGAAATTTTTCAATAGACATACTTATTTAATGTTACAGTTTTTGAACCAAGTGAATATACTATCTATGCAAAAAATAAAATACATTTTAAAAATAGAAAAAAAGAAAAAACCTGGTAGAACTTGTAGACTTGCTTGTGAGTATGTGGCATATCTTTTTCATGTAATATATCACAAATACCTTTCAGAGTCAAATATAGTTCACCTTGATCCTTTTATAGGAACACATAAATCTCTATTGTATCGATTTACTATAATTTAGTAAAGCACATACTGACAGACATTTAATCTGTTTCCATCTCACCCTGCCAAACAACGCTGCAATAAATTCCTCTGTACATGCATATTTGCACACTTACCCAATTAGTTCCTAAAGACAAATTACTAAAAGTGGAATTGCTGGATCAAGAGTAAACATGTCTCATATTTTGATACATGTTGCCAGACTGCCCCTCCAGAAAGAACATCTTCAGCAATTTATAGCTGCACTGATCGTAGTGGATGAGAGTGCCAGTGACTCTCCACATGCTCACCAATCATTACCTGCTGTCATTTCTTCTTGTCTTTACTTATCTGCTATCAGCTTAAGTCTGCTTCCTTTAATTTATAACGAGGTTACTATGTTTATTGGCCATTTGAGTTTCTCCTTTCAGGTCCTCAGCTTATTTATTCTAGTAGCGTGTTACTTTTTCTCACACATTTGTTTGTACTCTTGATATTTAACTGTTTTTAATCCTGTTTGTAGTTTACAAGTATTTTTTGCGACTCTGTCAATTTGTGTGTGGTGCCTCTTTCTATACAGAATATTTCATTTTGTAAATCAGATTTGGCAATATGCTCCTTTATGGATTCTGGATTTGGTGCATGCTTGGAAAGGCCTCTCATATCCCAAGATGATAAAAATATTCTGAGTATGCTATACAGAGAAATTTAAAATAATTTCTTCCTTTGAAGAGGAATATTAGGGTACATGGCTTCAGTAAAAGAGAAAAGGGTGTGTATATAAACAAAATTACAATGGCTTCCCAGGTCACCATGATTTCTCTCCTGCCCGCATCTGACTGTGCTCCCATCCATCCCCAGTAGACCCTGAAGAGAAACTGTCAGTCTGTCCCCACCTTCCTGCCCAGTGATGGCTCTGCATCCTGTGACTCAGTTGAAGCCAACCAGAATGTCCCTCCAAAGGGTTTTCTTTCTGGTCCAAAGAAAGAAAGAAGCTCCTTTCATCGGTGTTTATAAAACTACAAGGCAATGGGCATGGAGCTCCTGGCAGCCAACCTTCCTAATGAGCAGAGAAGCTGCCTGAGATTCAGCAGATAAGAAAAGAGAAAATCAGAAATGAATTAAAATGCTGATGGTGTTCCAGGCCCTGCTTCTAGCTATCTCCAAGGTCAGCTGAACCCCTGCTCTTCCTGTGGTCGGGGTCCACGTGTTGGAAAATTCCCTTTCCCACTTAGGCTGATCTGAATTAGAATTCTGTTACTTGAAATTAATCCACAGGTGATAGACTATGGGCCTGTAAAAGCTTGGAGAAGTCTCTCAAGGTTTTTCTTAAGTATAAAGGAAAGCAAATTATCAAACAAGCAATGATAAAATATTTTGATTTAGAGTAGGCATACTTAAGTTATCTCAAGAATATGTTAGACTTCCTTTTAAACTTCAATTATTTTGGTTGGAGTAGGATATTGTTATTCACAGAAATTAAAGCTAAAAACTACAGGTGTTTGTTTGTTTGCTTGTTTGTTTTAGTGTTGCAAAATCTATAAATATTAAATATACCTTACTTTATAAATATTTAAATGGAATGCACCAGCTATGTCACGTTCCATTTACTTGTAGTCATGCCTGTCTGCAGTGGTATTATCAGTTCGGGGGTTTATTCTGCCCTAAGCAGATCCCACAGTGTGTGTCACACCAGAAAAGGTGGTCCTAGAACCTACGGACTTACACAGCCTTCTTGTGGCAATCTCAGAAAACCCTACTTCTTGAACCACTAGCCATATTCTATTTTTTAACAAGACATCAATCAACATAGAATCAAACCTCTATCCGAAGAAGCTTAGAAAAGTCAATCTGATTAACATATCCAAATATTCCTCTCCTGCCCAAATGCAGGGCATCCCAGTGGAAGCCAGCAACATCCTACTCAGCAAGGTGAGTTGTGGCCAGAACTAGCAGAGAAACCAGCTCCAGAACGGAGCCCAGGAGTTCTGTCAAGGTGTTCAATGTCAGTGAATCAAGGAGATCCATTTTCTTTTCTTACTGGACCCAGGGTCCAGAAAGGAGAAGACAAAGCTATTTCAAGAATACAATGGGCCTGACCACTAGAATTCAGCTTCACTGGGAGCAGAAGGAAGAGAAACAAACCAAACAGAAGATGGGCAGTGCCATTTTTATGATGGCAAAGCTCCCACTCTCACATCTCAGAAATAATACATGAAAATATGGCATTAGGTTGTACAGTCTTACCTACAGAAGGCTGGAATTGTGAGGGAGCTGGTAGTGAAATATTTGGTACTGAAAGTGTGAAGACCTCTGCTGGGGACTGAACAGAGGGAGTATCTTCTGCTGGTGGTGTGAAATCTATCTCATCATCAAAATTATCTTCAAATTCCTAAAATGAAAGACAGCAAGCATTCAAAACCACTGGCCACACTTAGAATAGCAGCATATTTATGCACTCATTTGAAACTTGCTGCCACGATTTTTTTTTCCTATTTGTACTTAATGTCAAGTAAAAAGCATATGCAATTGTGTTCTCTGACTCCAAACAGCAGAATACATAAGACAGGAAAATAAATTATACATATTTTATGTAATTTTTTAAACTGATAGTTTGAAGTTAAATGCAATGGAATTTACACGAACATACTCCTTTAGGCTTAAAAATTTACTTTTTTTTTTTTTTTTTTGAGACAAGGATTTGCCCTGTTGCCCAGGCTGAAGCACAGTGGCACAATCATGGCTCACTGCAGCCTGGCCCTCTAGGGCCCAAGCAAGCCTCCTACCTCAGCCTCCTGAGTAGCTGGGACCATAGGCACACATCACCACGCCCAGTTAATTTTTTGATTTTTTCTGTAGAGATGGAGTCTCCCTATGTGGCCCTGGCTGGTCTCAAACTCCTGAGCTCAAGCAATCCTCCCGCCTCAGTCTCCTGAAGTGTTAGGATTACAGGCGTAAGCCACCATGCCTGGCCAAGTAATTCTTTTAAAATTATTATTTACTTTCATGACATGATTCTTTGCATAGTGAATTAAAAAAAATCATTTTAAGCTGTATATGCATTTCTAATTGAAATGTGATTTCTATCAAAATAAATGTTAAAAGACTCAGAGAAGATATTTTTAAGTGGGTCCTATTTCTCTGAAAAGAGTAACAATGGAAACACTACTAAATTAGCTAGAAAAATCATCATGATCTGAACCACAAAGGTCACTAAAAAACTGTGCAGCGCTTAAGTGTAATTAACTTAAGCACATCTGGCTTTCCAAAGATGACAACTTTACAACTGAGGATGTGGCAGGCGCAGTGGCTCACGCCGTAATCCCAGCACTTTGGAAGGCTGAAGCAGGTGGATCACTTGAGCCCAAGAGCTCTAGACCAGCCTTGGGCAACACGGCAAGTCCTTGTTTCTACAAATAATAGTTTAAAAAAATTTGCCAGGCATGATGGCATGAACTACTGGAGTAGTCCTAGCTACTCGGGAGGCTGAGGGGGAAAGATTGCTTGAGCCTAGGAGGTCAAGGCTGGATGACAGAGCGAGATCCTGTCTCAACAACAACAACAAAAAAGAGGATGCACCAATAAAGCTGTGGAAACCTTTTAAATGACGTTTGCTGGGAAGCTATCGCAACTCTTCCTGTCACCATTCTGGTGAACTGGTATACCTTGGTGTCCAAGTTAATTTACCATACACATGGCCAATTATTATCAAGTTACTACTACTAATAATAATAAAAATAATAATAATTATTATTATTATCATGTTACCCCTCCAGGCACCATAACAGAAGCTGGGAACAGATCAGTGAACAAGACTGCTCTGCACCGAATGGTCTACAAACATCTTTCTTTTCGTTTTTCTTTTCTACCACCTCTCCTTAGTCCCGCATCCAATACAAGAAAGTAACTAAGTTATAATGGTAGATTTCTCTAACACTTATGTTTCCACATGCACGTGAGAAGACATTATTCTCATATATGTTCTCCAATGCATTAAAGGACATTATTGCTATTTATATTGACAGAGTTGGGAGCAAGAAAAATGAGGTACTGTAACTTCAATCTGTGAGGGTATTTTTGAACAGAGGAAATTCTTCAATTTTCCTTTTGGATATTCCTAAATAGGGTTCTCTCTGTAAAATGATTTTGTCCATCACTTCTACCTTAAAATAATGCCATTCAAAATTTGGCAGCAGCATGACATACCACTAGATATACCAACAGATTATTCTAAAGATTCAGACAGGTAATGTAGTATAAATATAAGAAAAATGGCCAGGTGCAGTGGCTTACGCCTGTAATCCCAGCACTTTGGGAGGCAGAGGCGGGAAAAGCACTTGAGCTCAGGAGTTCAAGACCAGCCTGGGCAACACAGTGAAACCCTGTCTCTACAAAAAATACAAAAATTAGCCTGGCACGATGGCATATGCCTACAGTAACTTTAGCTACTGGCAAGGCTAAGGTAGGAGGATTGCTTGAGCCTGGGAGGTTGAGGCTACAGTAAAGTGTGACCATGCCACCGTACTCCAGCCTGGGTGACAGAGACATACCCTGTCTGAAAAAAGAAAAGAAAAAAAATGAGATAAGCCTGGGTCACTTTTAAAGTTATGCCACTGGCTATCTGGATGAAGGTGGGCAAGCCACCTGTGTTACCAGACTGTAGCTTCCTGGTCTGTAAAATGACTTCCACGGACCATCAGCTATAAAACTGCACAGCTATAAATCTAGAGAAAACCAGCAAATCACAGATGGAAATAACGCTTATGCCATCACACAGACTCTAAAGCTGGAGAGTCCTCTAACACACTGCAGTCCCTGCACCAGCATCGCCGGGGAAAGCTTGGTAACAATACAGATTCCTGGCTCTCACAATGAACTCTTGCATTCAATCCTGAGATTCAAAAAGGTTCGCATGATCTAAGGCAAGAATAAGGCATCATAAAATGTGAGGTGAGGACTAGATTTCGGTATCAGCAACTCTGATCAGGCTTTATCTTTGTCCTGAAATGGCCAGGTTTCTGTGCAAAGTCCCTCAGCAAGACTCACAGGCAAGGGCCACAAATTATCTACCTACAATTGTGCCCCTATACTAGTGCAGTTAGCAGCTGCCCACAGCAGTGTCTGTAGGGGTTCTAAGGCCTAGGGACTGATGTTGTGAGTAAAACTCTACAGGTCTGGAGCAAAATCTTCTAAAAGGACTGATCTACATTAGTCTTTTCCGACCACCCTCCTGCGTTCTCAGCCTTCTATGTGTATATGGCCAGTGCTGACCCAAGAAAACAGCACATCTCTGTCTCCTCAGGGCTACCAGAAGGCTTGGGGTAAAGACAGCACATAAAAAAGCTATCAGGTTCTCAAGACCAGGGCCCCATGTCCAGGGAAAACAAGGCTTTAGCCAGAAGATGACCTTCTTTTTCCCCCCGTTTGAACCACTGGCCCTCCAGACTCCTGAGCCAGCCCTGTGCAGTCAGCAGGGCTCGACATTAAGAACCACTTTCTCTGCACACTGTATTCCTTTTAACAAGTATTTACAGAGCCCGAATGCACTCCAGCAGGCATGCAGTAAGTTCCAGAGGCTTTCCCGGCTGGTTCACTGGTAGACTCTACTGTCTGCTGCTACAACCAGATCTTCTCTATTACCCTTCCTGGCCAGGACTTTACAATCCGCAGCCTTCTCCTGTTAGGGAACTCGAGGTTTCGATGATCTTCCTCTTTCACAAAACACACTGGGGGATCCCTTTGCCTCAGTAATCTCAATGACCACAAATTTACCAGCCTACAGAAGTTTGGGGGTTGAGGGGAACAACCAACCTGCTCTTCCTCCTAGGCCTTATGGAGAGTGAATTCAATCATCACACTCCACTCCTCACTCAGCAAAAACCTAAACTTACCACGAGCAAGTGGTTATTGTTAATGATGGAGGCGCAGCAAACTACGGCTGGTGCACCAAATCCAGACCTCCTATCTGTGTAAAGAAAGTCTTACTGGCACAAAGCCAAGACCATTTTTTTTTAACAGTGTCTGTCCTGGCAGAGTTGAGCTGCTGTTTTGCAAACTATATGGCCAACAATATTTACTATTCACTAAGGCAGAAAATATTTACTATTTAGCCATTAGGAGAAAAAAAATCTGCTGATCTCTGCTCCCAAAGGACTGTGATATCCAGTTATTCTACTGAACAACATATCAGAAGATCATTTTAAGTGTTCCTACCCTCTGTGCTCACCTTAAAGTCTATTTCTGGGTCCTTACAGCAGGATACACAGTTTGCAATTAACACTATAAATATTATTAAACTGCACACACACAGGATCATGAAAGATGAGGAAACTTCTGCAGCAGGTGGTGCCTCCCCTGAAAAGAGAGATAAATAATATTAAAAACATGTACATTCCAAAATAAACTTTAAGTAGTGAATTCATAAATTTTCCTCTACATACAAATGGGTGTGCGGGTTAATAAAATAATGCTCGAGATAAAGCTGATGATCCATCCAGGATAAGAAGTTACTGTTTCCTTTGAAATAAGTCAGATTTACAGTGGAGTTAGAGAGATAATACAGAGAGTTCACACACACCCTTCGCCCAGCTTCCACTAATGTTAACATCATACAGTACCACAGTACACTGAACAAAACTAGGATAGTAATGCTCGTAACAATGCGATGAACTGGAGTTCAGGCTTTACTCAGATTTTACTGTTTTCTCACTGAAGTCCTTTTTCCTTTTCAGGATTCAATCCAAGCTACCAATGTTGCATTTAATCACCACATGCCCCTCATCTCCTCCAGTCTGACAGTTTCTCGTCTTTCCTTGTGTTTCTTAACTTTGACACTTTTGAAGAGTGCTAGTCAGTTAGTTTGCAGAATGTCTCTCAATCTGGGTCACCCAATGTCTTCTCAGGATTAGACTAAGGTTGTGGCTGCCTGGGAAGGAGCTAGAAAATTCCAGGGGGTGAACTGTCCTGCTTGCACAGCAGGGCACGTGACCTACTCCTGGTGAGGTGATCTTTGATCCTGTGGGCCAGGTGGCTCCCACTAGGCATCACCAAACCACTGCAGGCCCACCTTTCCATTATCATACTGTATTCCTCGAGAGCAGTGCTGGCCCACAGGGAAGGGACATAAGCTGGAGGGAGGAGTGCTAGAGTCTGTAGACACAGTTTACAAATCCTCCAGTAATTAGTAAGATGGGAGGAAGAAACTTTGAGGCTATGCAACTGCCCTGTTTCTCCTTCAGGTCTTGTGCACCAATTTTTTGCATTTGTCAGTGCATCTTGCCTACAGCAATTAATACTGTGATGTCTGGAAGGTGATTTTGTATTTCCCTCTTTCTTCTACATTTGTTATTTAGAATTTGGTAAGGAAGATTCGTCGCCTCTCCTCCCCTTATTTATTTTATTCAGTCATGTATACACTTATGGACTCATGGATATTCATTCTCTGGGCTGTAATCCAAAGCCATCATCATTTATTTTATGGCTCAAAGGGTTCCAGACTTGTCCACTGGGAGCTCTGTCAAGATGACTACTGGATCTTTTTGGTACACCCCATCCTTCCCTTTGTCTCCAATTTTTCCTTACTTCTTGGCACTACAGGAAGCTCCAGCCTCCTCATATTTTCCCTACTCTGCTTGAGAACCAGTCAGTGCTCCAAGGAGCCCTGGTCATAATAAGCACGGAGGGAAGTGGTCTGCAGACTACAGCCTGCGTGCGGCCTGCTGTTGCGTGGGGGAACCTCCCCTGACTCCCCAGTGAAGAATGATTTCTGTATCTTTAAGGGGCTATTAAAAAAAGAAAGAAAGAAAGAAAAAAGAATATGCCAAGGATACTACCTGTGAGCCACAAAGCCTAAAATATTTTACCGCCTGGCCTTTTCCCATCCCTATCTAGAGCATAAAGATTTTTACATCTTATTTTTAGCAAGTTCTTCATTATCCGAAAAACATCTTATTCAACTAGGGTAGCTGAGAACCTTTTCTTTGTTAGAGCAAACTGTTAAAGTCTCAGCTACTGGAGTTTTACTGAGAAATAAACTTTTCCTTAATATCCTCATCTATGGCAGGCACTGAGCATGCCTGTAATCTCAGCACTTTCGGAGGCAAAGCTGGGATGATCGCTTGAGGAGTTAAGAGACCAGCCTGGGCAACAAAGTGAATATCCATCTCTACAAAAAATAAAAATAAAAATTAGCTGGGAGTGGTGGCACGTGCCTGAAGTCCCAGCTACTCACGAGCCTGAGGTGGGAAGATGGCTTGAGCCCAAGAGGAGGAGGCTGCAGTGAGTTGTGAGCACATCACTGCACTCCAGTCTGGGTGACAGAGCAAGACTCTGTCTCAAAACATAAAAATAAATCCTCATCTATGGCTAATTAAGTGTTCAAATGCACCAAAAGGAAGACAGAGAGATAAATTAATGAGGCTATTTTTTTCCTAAATGAAGCTAGGGTACTTGAAGAAAAGAAAAACTAACCCAAACCCCTAGGGGAGCAAAACACATTCCTGAATCTAAAACAAGCTTCAGTGAAGATCGGGGAAGTCTAAAATGAACTGCAAACAGAACTAAGTTCTTTTTCAATAACAAAAGGTCCCTTTGTGAAACCAATGCTGAAACACCATTGTTACAAGCGGGCTCAGTCTGTGCTTAAGAATAATATAGTTAACCAAGGGGTGTCGAGAATCTCCAAGTTCTCAATCAACAAAGTCTAAAAGAGAGGAAAGCCCATACATTTAGCACAGGAGGTAACTTGGTGCTGCCTCTCGAAACCAATCTGGAGGAAGTCAACTTTCACTGAGAAAAAGAATTCCCTAACTACAGACACTCTTGTGTCCACTTGGAAAACCTAAACTAAGTGAGGAGCTAGAGCCACTGAGAGCCAATTCGTATGACTGAAGACCAAGAGGGACAATTTTTTTCTCTACCTCCTTGCAGTGAGCTGTCCACTCATCCAGACAAGTAGAGCCTGTGCTTCTTCCTTGGAATTTCTTCTTCTTTTTTTTCTATTAACAGATGGGGATCTCACTATGTTTTCCACGCTGGTCTTGAACTCCTGGGATCAAGCAAGCCTCCCAACTCAGCCTCCCAAAGTGCTGAGATTGCAGGCATGAGCCACCGTGCCAGACCACTGGGATTAATTCTGAAGAATTGTGCTTCACTCCCGATTCATAACAAAAATCAAATTTGACTCCTGAGGATTATATAGCAAAGCGCTTTCACATACATTTTTTTTAAATTGATTTTTTAAGACATATCTGGATTGTATGGGAGAATAAAAAGAAGAAATCAGACGTAGTTTGTCCACTGCATCTCTGAATTTCAGATGCATTTCACACTTCAAACCAAATTACTTTTAACTGGCAGCATTTCTTCTTTTTAATGGTACAAAAATAAGGATGTGACTTATCATCAACCTCATCTGACATTTGATAAAATACAGTATTATTTCATTTGGTCATCACAACACCTTTGAGGTAACACGACCAGCTCCACGTCACAGATGAAGAAACTGATATGCCCATGAACCCAGGTGGGACAGTGTCAGGCCAGACTGAGTTTAGGTGTGTGGGGTGCAAGCTTTCTCTCTTTCCTTGAAACCCCACTATTCTGCCTCAACGTGGTTAACTATTAACACTTAAGAACAGGCCACTGTCCTTTGAACTTGGTCTATCACTAATTAGGGTAGTTCATACTTCTGCAAAGCTGATCTTGAATTCCTTTTTCCTCTCTTTCACTCAGTTTTTGTTTTGTTTTTTAATCATTACAAACTACCCTTTTATTATAAAACTGGATAAGGATGTATGAACGCCAGCCCAATTATATGATTCATGAAAGTGTCCTCTGTGAGTCACTAGATAGGCATGAAGAGTCATAACCAACTTAAGAACAATGAACTATGCCAAGCTTTGCCCTAGCTTTCTGCTGTACTTAATTCTGCTAGGGGCTGCAGGGGCACCTACTGTCCCTTACTTAGATTTCCTCAATGTGAACCACGTCTATTCACCCTCAGTGAAAACTACTGCCTGAGAAATTTACTAGGTAGCTTCAAGCAGACATTTTTAGTTACCCCTTTTTAAAACTTTACTTATAGCATTTTTCCTTTGATGAATCCAAAAGCACTGTGCTTAAAGAAAACTCTATTTAGCAATGGAAAAAAAAAAAAAAAGACTTCCATAAAATGAGGAAATCAAACATAGGCTGGAAGGTGAGATGGGTTTGCAAAAACCACAAAGGGGAAGTAAATTCTAGACATGAGGAACCACAAATAAAATCCCCATACCACTGTGGTCAAACTAGAACCCAGGCCCTGACATGGTTCCTGACTGCAGCCATTAAAACCTGATGAAGAAAGGCAGTTTTAACATTGCAGCCTACACTGAGAACTCAGTGCAGAAATCAAGCTAGTCATCCACTAAAGAACATCAAGAACAGGTGTCACCATACATTTAGGCAGCTTTTCCCATCACAAGTTGAGAGCCAGCACAACTTGACGTCTGGAGTACTACGTATGCTTCCTGCAAGACACTGATTAAAAAATACCCAGCATCTCTACAGCGCATTCTGTGAGTTTTCATTTAATAGTTTTCAAAGCATTTTAATAGCTATCTAGAACTTGATTTAATAAGCAGAAAACTTGAGAAACTCTACAAGGTAGGTACATATTATCTGTTTTAGAGACAGGTAATTTAGAGAATACAATTTCTCAGTAATGACTCAGGGTAAGCCAGGAATACCATCTATTAATTCAACCATTGTAACTCCAGCCCAATTATCTGATTCATGATCTCTAGAACCTCAAATGAAACTGGACCCACATGCAATTAACTGAAGAGTTATCTGTGAAGAGTTGTCTGTGAAACCATTTTTGGATTCAATAAAAAAAATTCAAAGGCCACAGATAAAAAGAAATGATGATCAATGTCTAGATCCATTAGGGATTACAAAATGCTGGATATTCCAACGTTGTCAGTCCTTGTTCTGTCACTAGTGGATATACTTTCATAAAGAGAAATTTCCCCATACTTACTATTTGGTTACCCAGTGGTTCAAGTCATAAGGAAAAGCCAGACTAGATACTTAAATCTTTCTCTTTACCAGTTTTTTAAAAATGAGTTGGTTCACTAGCACCCTCTGGCAGTGAGCAGTTCAGAGAGCTGCTGTCACTGTTTTGTGACATCATTATGAGCTAATGGATTTAAAGCACCCATTGTGGTTATTCTGATTGATACTCGCATTGTCCTATCTTTGGCAAGCAGGGCCTCTAAAGGGGTTTGCTCCCAAGCCCTCCGACAGAGTCCCAGCAGGCCAAGGTGGAATTCTTGTTTCCTGGGATGTTCCAGGCTCATCTTTTATAGTTTTTGTTTGAGACCTCCTATCAATCATTTCCCCAAAGAGCCTCGGTTTCTTTTAAAGTGAACTGCCAATGTAAAGACCTCAATTTCAGGAAGTAGAGCTGCTTACTCACTGCCGGTGTTACAACTACCTTAGCAAACAATTTGTCACAGTTTTGTAACATTGAACTTGGTACCCCTGTGGTCTAAGCAGTTTCCCTCTTGGGGTAATAGCAATTAGGAAACTATGGCCAGTGAGTGAAATCCCACCCATAGTTTTTGTTTTTGTATGGCATGAAGCTAAGAATTAAGAATCCACGTTTTCAAATCGTTTTGATAACCAAAATAATATTTTATGACACATCAAATTTACATCAATAGCTGATAACACAGAAACAAAGACATCATGTGTCTCTAATGGAAAAACACATCACCACCTATGAAACAGTACTGCCCAAAACAAGCAAACAAAAACAGAATATAAACCAAGCATCTAGATCCAAATGTCAATGTGTAGAAAACACCTTGAATAGTGAAACGTGTTAAATATCACTGCAAGAATGTCATCAGCAAAATACAGGCTATGAAAAACACTTGGGGAGTAAAAACCTAGGAAATTGTAAAAAAGAAAGAGATCAAGAGATGGAGGGTGGCAAACATTAGGAGACTTAAAAGATCTACCCACCAATTCCAACATATGGATGTAATGTGAATCATGATTCAACCTATTTTAAAACTTATGACATTTCAGGCTATCGGAAATCTGAACACTGAATAAATAACTGACCATATTAAGAAAATGCAATTCATTTCTCCTAGGAGTGATAATGGTCATGTGGTTGTTTTTAAATGTAGTCCTTATTTTTTGGAGACAGTGACCTACTTAATGATGTCTGGAATTTGCTTCCAAACAGCACGAGGCGTAGAGGAAGTGGACGGAGGCAGCATGAAGAAAGATGGGCCGCAGCTAATTCAGGCTGGGTGGAAGCTGTGTGGGAATTCATTACAGTATCTATGTCTTGCATGCCTGAAGCTTTCATTTATTAAATAATTTTTCCCATGCATTAAATAGAAAGTTTAAATAAAAAAAGAGATACCATAATTTATAATCCATATTCTTGTCTACTCTTGATAAGGGCATTCATGTGCTAGGGCTGCCATAACCAAGCATCACAAATCAATGACTCAAATGACAAAAATTTATTCTGTTTTGGAAGCTGCAAGTCCAAGATCAAGGTGTCAGCAGGACTGGTTCCTTCTGAGGGCGGTGGTGGTAGTATCTGTTCTAGGCCTCTCCTTGCTTCTAGTAGCTTGCTGCCTTTTACCTAAGTCTCTTCCCATCATCTCCCCTCTACGTATGTACATGTCCAAATTCCCCCTTCTGATATATAAGGACAGCAGTCACTCTGGTTTAGGGTCCACCCTCATGACTGCATTTTCACTTGACCATCCCCGTAAAGACCCTCTCTCCAAATAGGGTCACATTCTGAGGCACTGGGGTTAGGGTTTCCACGTATGAATTTGGGGGGAACACAATCCAACCCATCTCTAGGATAGATGTTTAAATGAAAACAAGGAAAAACAAAGAGCCAGAGACCAGTAGGTGCACCTGTCAACAGCAGCTGCCTGCAAGGATGGAAACGAAGTGGCTGGGGGACAACAGTCAGGGGTGCTATATCCTTTCCTACTTGTTGAATTTTGTACCCCAGGCTTCTCGCCATCTTTAACCTAATGTCAAAACTCCTTAACAAGGCTTCAGCATCCATCATTGCCTGGCTACTCCTGGCTCTCCAGCCCCGACTCCCATCACTCCTCCCCAGCTCTCTACTACAAGCTACAATGACCCTCTCTCCATCCTTCCAGATGGATCTTCTGCCACTTCATTCTCCTATCATCCCCTATCCAAAGATGCTACCATGACATCCCCCCACCACCCATTCGTCCCTGCCCACCAGAGCTCAACTTGGAAACCATCCTTGAGGCCCACAGATGGAGTACTTGCCTGTGCACCCCCAATTACCCTGCATCGCCCCATGGAATCTGTCCATGTTGTAAATACCCATATGCATTCCCTACTAGGCTGCATGATGAACGGTGTCACGGGCCAGGCTTGTATAATCCACCAATGACTCCCCAGAGCCTGGCCCAGGGCCTAGCATTCAGGTAGAAGTTGGGGATAAGGAAAAAGAAAAAAGTGAGAGAGACGCAATGAAGGGGCATGAGCAAGTGAGGGAAAATAAGCAAGCAAGGGAATACAGGAAAGCTAACCATACAGGAAAAAAAGTACAGGGAAAAAAAAAAAACAGAAAGAAACCATAACCAATCTACTGGATCACAGAATAAACTTATGGGCTAAGCACAGCAGCTCACACCTGTAATCCCAGTGCTTTGGGAGGCTGAGGTAGGAGGATCACTTGAGTGCAGGAGTTCAAGACCAGCCTGGGCAACATAGTAAGACGTCATCTCTACAAAAAAAATGTGGAAAATTAGCCAGGCATGGTGGCACACACCTGCAGTGTGTACTTGGGAGGCTGAGGCAGGATGCTCACCTAAGCCCAGGAGGTCAAGGCTGAACTAAGCTACAATCAGACCAATGCACTCCAGCCTGGGCAACAGAGTGAGACTCTATCTCCAAACAAAACAATACAAAACAAAAATGAATAACCTTATGGGCCATGTACAGCAACTCACAACTGTAATGCCAGTGCTTTGGGAGGCCTAAGCAGGTGAATTGATTTGAGCTCAGGAGTTCAAAACCAGCCTGGGTCTCCAGAAAAAAAATACAAAAAAATTAGCTGGGTGTGGTGGCATGAGCCTGTAGTCCCAGCTACTCAAGAAGCTGAGGTAGGAGGATGACTTGAGCCTGGGATGTTGAGGCTGCAGTGGTCAGTGATTGTCTCACTGCACTACAGCTTGGGTGACAGCCTGCGTGAAAGAATGAGACTCTCTCAAAAAAAAAAATAATAAACTTATGTTTTCAGGGTCAAACAAATAAGATTATAAAAGAAGCACTCCTTCAATAATTTTACACTCTTACTTGGCACCGTTTTTCCACTATTAGCATACACTGTATTGGGGTGGCGAACCACTTATTCCCCAGGTCTCCAAGAACTCCCACAAACATGTACCCACTTTCCTTCAGCTGCATAACTAAGGTATTTTATTAAAAAATATATTCTCTCAAAAAGTGGATTTCCTCCAATTTATGTTCTCTCTCAAAAATGGATGTTTATCCACACGCACCACATTCTCGCATAGCCTCATCTCCCTGGAAGCCATCAGAGCATTCTACTCAGTGCTAGCAAAGCAAGGCTCCAAAGGCACCCTCTTCCCCAGGGAACCCCCAGAGGTGCAGGACTGAGAAGAAAGCCCCACACATGGGCAGAGCCACAGCCCTTGGACCTCTACACCAACATTTGTTTAGGAACAAAACAGGACACTTAACTGGTGCCATCTAAAATGTGATTTAAATGTGTTTTAGTCTGAACACTGCATGTGTTAGTTTGCTAGGGCTGGTAAAACAAAATAATACAGACTGGGGCTTAAACAACAGAACTTGACTTTCTCATAGTTCTAGAGACTAGAAGTCCAAAACCAGGTGTCGGCAGGGCTGGTTTCTCCTGAGGCCTCTCTCCTTGGCTGCGGACAGCCACCTTCTCCCTGCCTTCTCGAAGGTCTTTCTTCTATGTGCATCCCTGGTGTCTCTGTGTGTATCTAAGTTTCCCCTTCTTAGAAGGACACCAGTCAGAATGGACTAGGGCCTGCCCTTAGGGCTTCATCTTAACATATTCACCTGTTTAAAAGCCCTATCACGAAATAGTCATACTCTGATGTACCTGGAGGGGTACAACTCAGCCCCTAGCACTCTGTCAATTTACTCATCTTTTCACCCTTTTAAGTTTTTATTTTTAAGGGTAAAAATAGGTGTACATATTTATGGCTTATGTGTGACGCTTTGATATAGGGATATGAAGTGTAATAACCACATCAGGGTATTTGGGGTATCTGCCACCTCAAGCATTGATCATTTCTTTGTGTTAGGAACACTCCAATTCCACTCCTTTAGTTATCTTAACGTATACAATCAAATGGTCAATGTATTAATTGAAGAAAGCCAGTACCCCTGGCAGGGGTCCATCCTTGACAGCACAGGCATGAGAATCAGGGCATCCTACCTTCTCACTGGGAAAGCAAGCGTACAGCAAGGCTCAGGTCCTCACACATCTCACTTGTTTTCTGTTTTGCCCAGACCCTCTCACCTCAGGAATTTGTGTAACAGAATTCTGTGCCCACTTAAAAGTTAACAATGGTGGCTACTTAGACAAAGAAAACTCATAGAACTGAGGGAAACTCAGGGCCCCAACCTTCCAAATGGTCCATATAAAGCCTATCTCTAAGACACATCATTTGGGCCTTTTTCTCTTAGCACATTGGGACCTCTACATCTGCCTTCCTCTTCCAACACCCTGACAAGTAGCACTGCAGCCCAGAGACTTAATAAAATGAATCATCATCACACTACTTGGGGAAAAAAATGTGAACAATCAATTACTGCAGATCACACATTTTAATTTAACACCTGAAACTTACAAACCCATCTATCATCAAGGTTTCCTATACACAAAATTTTAAGTCCCAAAATGTTTTCCTTGCCATAATGTAACAATACATCTATTTATAAGAACATTAAATAACCTAGAATCTCCCTAAGGTATTCTCATATTGGAAAGGAAAGGGGAAATGAAGCATGGCACTAAATATACTCAACTACGCAGAACAGAAAATAATGCACTGATGATCCAGTCAATGAATCAGAGATTCCACAAAGACCCCTAAGCCAGAATATCAACAGCCTAGAAAAACAGATCGCACTGTGTGCTCATCACAGACAGGGAAGTGTTCCTCTTGTTCAAAAGTGATTTTCAAGGTCAGCCAGCCCAACTGCTCTCTCACACTTGCAGAAAGGTTATATAATTTGAGTGCTAATTAAATACCTGTGAATGAGATCATTTTATACGAAGCTGCTGGTTTCTCTCGGCCTATTCCACTAAAATTTGTTATCAAAGAGTCATTTCATTCCTGTTTTAAAACACCAACTAGGATGGAGACTACCACAGAAAAGCTCATCTAAGGCAGCACGGTGTGGCCAAAGGAATGTCAGGCTTGAATGACTTCTGTGAGACCACCGGGCCCCCACACACACCCCAGGAAATAATGGCTGGATATATTAACTAGAGTCTCAGTTAAGCTGTTGGCACAGCTAAGCTGTGGAGTCATCCACAGCACTTCCACATTTGTAACAGCTTTGAATGGTGGTCCCACAGTCCAGGAAGCCAATGCAGGAACAAGAAGCATCTAGTCCTGGAGGAGAGACACACAGCCAGGTTCCCAGGGCTTCACCCCCACAACTATCCCTTCAGTGGACCACCAATGTCTAGGGGAAGGATATTCTGTTTTGCCACACAACTTCCCATGGAAATCTACAGAGATGTGTGGCCAAGCCACTGGCAGTACTAGATTCGCAACCCTTAGCCAATCCTACTTCTGCACGATACAGCCCAAAGGATGGAGAGGCACCCTAACGTCCCCTCCTTACTTCCCATGGAGGCCAGACCTTAAATAGCCTAGAAAAACATGTCTACTTTTTATTTAAAATCTCCAACAATCCCTCAATGGAGTCTGTGTTCTCAGAGCCCTTCTAGCTTCCTAAAGCCTAACTTCTTGCGAATATAACTGAAATGCAATCGTAGGCAACGTGTTCTTCAAAGTTCTTAGAGAGAAAGTACGTAGTGGTAGTGTTGCAGCGAGACTGGCCACGAGACAGCTGGGCATGGGTTTGGGGAGACAGAATTCATTACACTCTTCTCTCTACTTCTGCATATGTTCAAAATTCTCTACAATGAAGTTTTATTTTTTAAGTACTACCTTCAAAATTAAGCCAGAAACTGCTTACAACTGTGACCTTGAGAAGGTTCTACAGCGCAAAGGCAAGATCATTGAGGGTTTCCTATTGATAATGCTGCAACTGGATGACTTTATGTCATACAGAAAAATAAGCCCAAAGACAATTCAATATGTAATTAGTTGCTTCCAGATACTCAGGTATCCAGCCCAAAAGACCTCCAGATAGTTAAGAGGGTTACGGGACAGGGGTGTCACCTACTGAAATGGCTGTGCAGTCATCCTACTGGGAAGCCCACTAGTTAGAAAGCCACATCTAAGCCGGGGGCGGTGGCTCACACCTGTAATCCCAGCACTTTGGGAGGCTGAGGTGGGTGGATCACCTGAGGTCAGAAGTTCGAGACCAACCTGACCAATATGGTGAAACCCCGTCTTTAAAAAAAAAAAAAAAGTTAAAAAAAAATTTAATTAAATTAAATTTTAAAAAAAGAAAGCCACATCTAACACATTCATTCATTCAACAAACATTTACTAAGCATCTTTGATAAGACAGGTGCTGCTGTAGGTTCTAAGAATACAGAAGTGAAAAAAAAAGCAAAGTCACTGCACACAGGGCAGGCAATAAGCAACTAAGTAAATATGTGATACCTCAGATGGCGAGACGCAATACTGAAAAATAAAACAAGGGACTGGGGAGACTGTTATTTTATATGGAATGACCAGGGAACACATTTCTGCTATTACAACTAACTCATGCAACAAATGATAGTGATTTGGTCCCAGGAGGATTATAAAAATAGTCAATATTTACATGGTGCCTACAATGTTCCAGGCAGTATTCTAAACTCTTCCAATTCCATAACAACTCTTTGAGGTAGGTAGTATCATTAGCCCCATTTTATATTACTTTATTTGTTTTCTTTTTTAGAGACAGTCTTGCTCTGTCACCCAGGCTGGAGTCAGTGGTATGATGGTAGCTCACTGCAGCTTTGAACTCCTGGGCTCAAGCAACCCTCCCACCTCACTCTCCCAAGTAGCTGGGACTACAGGTGTGCACCAAAAGGCCCAGATAATTTTTTCACATTTTGTAGAGATAAGGTCTCACTATATTGCCCAGGCTGGTCTCTACCTCTTGGCCTCAAATGATCCTTGCACCTTGGCCTCCCAAGGTGCTGAAATGATAGGCATGGGCCACCACCTTTGGCTAATTTTTAAAAATTATTTTGTAGAGATGGAGTCTCACTATGTTGCCCAGGCTTGTCTCAACTCCTGGCCTCAAGTGATTCTTCCTGCCCTGTCCTCCCAAAGTGCTGGGATACAGTCGTGAGCCACTGTGCCTGATGAATCCCATTTTAAAATGAAGAAACAGAGCACTGAAGAGGCAAAATAACTTCTCCGAGGTCAGACACTACATGGTGAGGCTCAGGCTGCAAGCTCTTCCCGCTCCATGACGTTGTAGGGGACGAAAGCAGGCAGAGCCAGGACTTACTGGCAGATGTGAGGTAAAGCTGGAAGGAAAAGGGGCATGGAGGACACCTCCAATCTATTTATTAACTCCCTTCTCTGAAACAGGAACAGACTTCAAGTACCACCTGACATTAGATAAACCTCTTGGGTAGAAGACAGTGCCCAACCCAAAGAGATCCAAAGGAACCTGAGGGAAAGAGACAATGCAGGGGTTAAAAAATAATAAAAACGACAACTGTAACATTCTCAGAAATCAAAAGAGACAGTATACTCATGAGAAGAAAGATGCTATTTAAAATGTAGGGGGAAGGGGCCTCCTGGAAATCAAATGAAACTGAACAAAATACTTGTATACAGCAGTAGAACACAGACAAAAAAAATCAACAGAAGTAGAAGCTCATTCCAAAACATTCAACAATCTGCTGATAAAAGCTTTAGATGGAAAGAACAAAGAGAAGGAAGAGAAGACAATTCTTCCCAAAAAGTGTGTGCATGTATACACATATGTGAGTATGTCTGTCTGTGTGTGTGTATGAAAATTTTCCAGAACTAAAGCACACAACATTCAAGGTTCAAAGGGCCCACTGTGTATCCATGTTGATTAATGAAATGAATGTAGAGAGACTCATACCAAGACACAGTTTTACAACTGTTCAGAATCTAGACACAGAGGAAGTCGGAAAAGCTTCAGACCTCTCAACAGGCTGGACAGCGGTCACAGAGACACCACTGCAAGACTGACATAGGGCATAAGGGTTCCAGGACACAACAGCCAAAAACACAGAGAAGAGACTTAAGCTCCTGCCGAGAAGCATGGGATGAATTAATGATGTGTTCATAAAAAGCTAATAAAAGATTTAAAGAAATGTAATAATCACAAACACTATAGGGTCGGTTGCAAATAATATTTGCAGCCATAAAAATATAAATAGTGATTTAATAGAAAAGTTGAGTGACTTGTTAAGAAGGGTCTATGCACGTATGTGTGTGTGAATATATAAATCCTTGTCATGCATAGTAGAAACTCAGGATCTGATTAAACCAACAAACAGTGCTACTAGCACATGACCCTGCAATGTGGCTAAAAGAGCTGCAGGACGCTGACACTGGGAGCCAGCAGTAGGGATGGGGAGGAATGGAACATGACAGGGACTCCCTATTTTAATGATAAACCCTGGAAAAATATTTAATTTTTTAAAACTATTTACATGCATCATTCGACAGGTTTACAAAACAGATAAAGGGGAAGCAAAAAAAAAAAAAAGAGAGAGAGAACCAAGGAGATAAGAAACAACATTTAATGGAGGGGACAGGAAGAAAGAGAGCTGAGTAGGAAACGGGAAAGAGGATGTTTCGGCAGCAACAGGCAGGCACGTTACCATGGAAGGCAGGGGAAAAAAGCATGTTTAAAAGTGTTGTGGAGGCCAGGCACAGTGGCTCACGCCTGTAATCCCAGCACTTTGGGAGGATCACTTGAGGCCAGGAGTTCAAGACCAGCCTAGGCAACATAGCCAGACCCCATCCCTACAAAATATTAAAAAATAAATTAGCCAGGCATGGTGGCATGCACCTGTAGTCCTAACTACTCAGGAAGCTATGGCAAGAGGACTGTCTGAGCCCAGGAGGTTGAGGCTGCAGGGAGCCATGATAGCACCACCAAACTCCAGCCCGGGGGACAGAGTGAGACCCAGTTTCAAACACACACACACACACACACACACACACGCCATGTAGATATATACACTGAACTGTTATTTATTATAGAAGCCGAGGGCAAAGGTCCAGCAGGAGAAAACAAAGAGGACATGAGTGAGGGATGCTGCAGCTGCCAGGGAAGGGTGGGATGAGAGGTATGGATCACAAAGCTCGTTTTAAAGAGCTGACAGAAAGAAGAGGAAAAAAATGACGTCTGTCGACTGCTCCACACACTTTTTAAAATACCTGCCCGTGACTCTTGAAAGGATATACAAAATATCCGCCAATGAGCATTATTCTTGGGATCTACAGCAGTTGTAGATTCCTAAAAGCATCCAGGGTTGGAGGAGAATGAAGACTGAGAAACTGACCATGAGGCACTACGCTGATTGTCTAGGTGACAAAATTATCTGTACACCAAACCCCTATGACATGCAATTTACCCATGTGACAAACCTGTACATGTATCCCCTGATCCTAAAATAAAAATTGGAAAGAAAAAAAGGAGTCCAGACCTTCACAAAAGCATATAAATCAATGGTGATGTTTAAAGTATCTTCTATGTTTACAAATGAATGCTTACAAGTTTATAATTACATTTTTCTTAAAAGTCAAAAAACATTTTTATACCTTTAATTAAACGGTACAAAGTCATCTCATAGGTGGAAACTTAATAGCTGTTTCCCTCAAGACAGGGTCTCGACAGGGTCTGGCTCTGCCACCCAGGCTGGAATGCAGTGGTGCAATCACAGCTCATGGCAGCTTCGACCTTCTAGTCTCAAGCAGTCCTCCTACCTCAGCCTCTTGAGTAGCTATGACCACAGGTGCAGCACAACACCATGCTCAGCTAATTTTTAAAAAAAATTTTGTAGAGTCTGGGTCTTGCCTTGTTGCCCAGGCTGGTCTCGAACTCCTGGCCTTCAAGCAATTCAGCCGCCTCAGCCTCCCAAAGTCCTGGTATTACAGCCCTGAGCCACCATGTCTGGCACAAATTTAAAAACAATATGAATGTGATTTTTTTTTCAGCCTAATTATGGAAGCTAGCACTTTTCTTTCCTAAATTTCAATATGGAATTTTCTTTAGTACTTTGAGTCAATCATAGCTTAAATAGTTTAAAACTTTATCCCAGTACTTTCAGAGAGTAAACAGAAAACTATCCAGAGAAATGGCTGGAGCTGGTATCTGTGTGCGTGCGCGTGTGTGTGTGTGTGTGTGTGTGTGTGTGTGTGTCACACTACAGAGGTTCTTTAAAGCACAATTTGGTTCACCGGGGTGAACAGGTGGCCTGGACTTAGGACCCCTCACTCTTGAATCTGCTCCGTGTGTGTGTGTGTGTGTGTACTATACTACAGAGGTCCTTTAAAGCACAATTCAGTTCACGGGGGTGAACGGGTGGCCTGGACTTAGGACCCCTCACTCTTGAATCTACCCTTAACTGGCGGTGCGGGACTGACTTCGTTGATAAACTTAAAGCACAACTTGGTTCACAAGGGTGAACGAGTGGCCTGGACTTAGGACCCCTCACTCTTGAATCTGCTCCGTGTGTGTGTGTGTGTGTGTGTGTGTGTACTGCACTACAGAGGTTCTTTAAAGCACAACTTGGTTCACCGGGGTGAACGGGTGGCCTGGACTTAGGACCCCTCACTCTTGAATCTACCCTTAACTGGCAGTGCGGGACTGACTTTGCTGACTCTGGGCCTCAGTTCCTTCATCTGTAAAACTGGCATCTCAGCTATAAAATTCTACAGACAAGGATTTATGGTTAAAAAATTTTCTAGGTCTACTGAATGCATATAGGATTAATAATGGTGATCAGATTGTTATTAAAGTTAATTTTCTTTTCAATACAGAAAACTAAGTTAGATGACAGATTCCTGGATTGTACTGCTGTGGCAGGCCTCTCGGAGAGTGTTCCCAGGGGGCTATTTTGGTAAGTTGGTTATTTTTCAGTGCCTTACCAGCAATCAGTGTCTGGGTGTTGCATTTTAATAACAGTCTGAGGTAAGAGTCAAGTGGGGCTCTGCTCAGCAACTGACAGGCTGGATCTGGGGAAGCAACCACTGCTGCCTATATAGGGAACCTGGCAAACTGCCAGGTAGGAATGGCAACGGGATTTTTTTTCCTCTTGAAAGAGGCACAGCAGTGTGTGGTGGCTCACGCCTGTAATCCCAGCACTTTGGGAGGTCAAGGCGGGTGGATCATCTGAGGTCAGGAGTTACAGACCAGCCTGGCCAACAAGGTGAAACCCCATCTCTACTAAAGATACAAAAAAGTAGCCGGGCATGGTGGCATGCACCTGTAATCCCAGCTACTCAGGAGGCTGAGGCAAGAGAATCGCTTGAACCTAAGAGGCAGAGGTTGCAGTGAGCGGAGATCATGCCACTGCACTCCAGCCCGGGCAAAAGGGCAACTCCATCTCAAAAAAAAAAAAGAAGTCACAAGTTTAATTTATTGAGGGTTCTGACGAGAATCTGCAATGAGAAAAATACTTTAAATTTAGTGGGTAATCTGAGAGGCCACCAATAGATCACAACACTTTAGTTTTGCAGTAAAAAGCTGAAACTACAAAATTTTATAATTACTAGTTGGTTAAAACAGATATTTTAAATGTGCAAAATGACTGCAAACTTCTCCTCCTTTTATCTTCTAAGTCCAAGATGTCTTGGAGCTTTACTTCCTATAATTAAAGGTTGGAATGATACCATGTCAAACTCAAGTTCCTTGTTCAGTCTAGCAAAAACAGAAAAAACAAAGTTTTGGGATGAACTGTGACTATGAGCCAAAAGAAGGAAAAAAAGACATGAGCCTTTTAAAATTATAGTGGTTTCACTTTTAAGTAAGTGCAGCTCCTCTCTCAAAAATCGCTATCATAGATGTTCATAACTAAATTCTTTTCTCCCACCCAAGGCATACATGTTGCCAAAAAAATAGCCTGTACTAGTACAAGAGCCTGTGGTGTTCTTAATCAAACCCGACTGATGATTATACAATCATTTATAATGTAGCAGCTTCAGAGACAATGTTTTTTTAGCTCATCATGAGAAAATTTTGTACAGATCAATCATCCACAGCAAATATATCAAAACATAACAAACAGCTTTTTAAAAAGTACCTATTAAAAATAAGAAATAAGCTACAAATCCTAGGCTACATCTAAATAAGTTAGCTTAGAAAAATAAAACTTTTTTAAAGTTTATTTTATTAACATATTAACCTAGAAAAACAAAACACCCTGCAAGTTACTGTACAGACAGTGAATCAGAGGTTCTCATGTTACAGTGCACACATTTATCACCCAGGGAATTAAGAATGTCATGCTATTATACCTGCTCTCCAAATTTCCCTGCAAGTCAACTGCCACTCTGACTCTAGTTGCAGTGAGCTGAGGCCTGGGGGTCCAGGAATGGCACCAAAGTTCTCAGCTCACGATGCCAGCATCTGATTGTCAGACTACCTGCTCACTGTTTTTCCTTATACGGGATATTCAGAAAATGTAAAGAGGCTATTATTATTCACACAGACATCCAGAGAAGGAGGTGAAATTAAAAAAAAAAAAAAAAAACTTATTTTGAGCTTTAACTGTGTTCTGCCCTGGAGTGCCTGAATTCCTTTGTGGTGATAGCATATGTACCCACAGGAAGTTTCTTCAGAAGGATATTTACACGAGGTGCTCAGGATGAGTGAGCTCTTCAGATTTTCGGTGTTGGCATTCATTTTAAAATCTGAAGTTTTTTTTTTTTTTTTTTTTTTAAAACGGGGTTTCACCGTGTTGGTCAGGCTGGTCTTGAACTCCCAACCTCAGGTGATCCGCCTGCCTTGGCCTCCAAAGTGCTTGGATTACAGGCATGAGCCACCGCGCCCGGCCTAAAATCTGAAGTTTTTAATTGAATTTAATGTTTTCCTTCTTTCCTTGATTCTCACTAGTTACACAAGTCAGCAGATTTCCAGTAAATAACTGATATTATTTTGTATGTAGAAGATAAAATATGTGTGTTGTGGCAGTGAGGGGAAGAGAGGAGAAATAACCAGAAAACTACTGTAAATGAAGACTTCCAGTCCAACCTTCAGCATCCTGATTCAGTTGCTTAGTTTGGGACCCAGAAATCTACATTTCTACAAATACCTAGGTGATCTTCACGCAAGCCATCCTGTTTTATAAAAACACCCTTACTTCTTCCTGAAGCATTTTCTGCTGCATTGTTCTATTGCTGATATTTATGTCAAAACAAGAGCCAGGGCAGAGGGAAGGATAAAGGTGAAACAGGATGAAACATAAATTAAAATACTGTGGATGCTGGATGATAGGAATGTGAGGGTCCACTATACTACTTCACTCTACTTTCATGTATGTTTGAAAATTTCCATAATAAAAGGAAAAACAAAGCTCAGTAAACAGATCAAAATAAGTCTACAGCCCCATACATTTCAAGAGGCTTGCTGGTAGAATTTCCGTCTGAACTTTACCAATTCAAGGAGTTGCCTATAATCCCTTTCAGCAATTTCAATGCTGAAAGACACCCCCCAACACACGAAATAATCCTCTCTAACTAAATTCTTAAGCCAAAGAGGTTTCATTCATATTCTTAGAGATAAAGATGCTCTTGGAGGAAGTAAATCAAATCTATTTTTCATATATCTATTACCTTGAAAAGAAAAATAAGATTCTGCCAATACCACTATAATGCATACTACTGCAAACATGGTATATAGAAAGTTTATGGTGGTATTTAACAGTTTAAGTGACAGGGAGAAAACATGGACAGAGTCCTTTCAACTCATCTGTCTCAAAGAGGTCCCAAAGTTGCTCTCTCCTCCCCTTCCCACAACCCCAAAGATTAGGTACAGGAAGCAGAGGATCAAAAATCTATTAAAAATGCCCCAGAAGCAATGAGCAAACCCAGCACCCAGATCTTGGCTTCTTTTCTTTTTCTTTTCCTTTTTTTTTTTTTTTACTTTTGAGCAAGAGTATCGCACTGTCACCCAGGCTGGAGTTCAACGGCATGATCGTGGCTAATTGCAAGCTCCATCTCCTAAGTTCAAGTGATTCTCCTACCTCAACCTCCTGAGTAGCCTGGATTACAGGCATGCACCACCACACTCAGCCAATTTTTGTATTTTTAGTAGAGACAGGGTTTTACCATGTTGGCCAGGCTGGTCTTGAACCCCTGACCTCAAGTAATCTACCTGCCTCGGCCTCCCAAAGTGCTGGGATTATAGGCATCAGCCACCGTGCCTGACCCAGATCTTGGTTTCTAATATCACTCTCCAGCAATAGGAAACAGAGCTCCTTAAAGAAAAGGCTGATCCTAGGAATGGTGCAGGGAATATACAAGATGAGTCTGTAGGGTCTGGAAATGCGAGAAAATAAGGAAATGCTTAAAAAAGAAAAAAATGAGTATGTCAGTGGGACATCCAGGAGCCAAATGAAAGAGCTCCCAATGGCCAAAGCTGTTACAACGTAAGAACAAATAAACAACACCGTGAAATAAACCCAAAGTATAAAATAAATATCCATGCATCCACACTGATAAAAGTAAATGCATGAATAAAGAAATAAACAGAGGATCGCTTGGGCCCAGGAATTCAAGGCTGCAGTGAGCCATGACTGTGCTACTGCACTCTAGTTTGGACTACAGAGCAAAGACCTGTCAAGGAAAAGGAAGGGGAAGGGGAAGAAAAGAAGAGACAATAAAAGAAAAGAAAGGAAGAGAGAAAAGAAAAGAAGGGCAAGAGGGGAGGGGAGTTAAGTCTCCTACACAGAAGAAGTTCAAATAATGTCTACAGACACTTTCTTGCAAGGAGGTGGAGCATAGCTTGCCACCCATTAAGAGTTGACCCTGCACTCATACACCATGGGGAAGGGAGGACACAGCAACTTTTCAGGGTAAAAGCTGACAAAACACTACTCCGCCAGGTGACCAAGTGACAAGTCATGTTGTGAGCACATGCCCTCAATGCCCTTGATGTGATATGATGAGAATGGCACTTTAACTCTGTGGTCTTCCTCCCAAAAACCCACATCCCCAGTCTACTCATAATTAAAACATCAGACAAATCACAGCTGAGGGAATTCTACAAAATATCTGACCAGTACTCCTCAAAGCTGTCAAGGTCATTCCAAACAAGGAACAGACTGGGGGAGCCCAAGGAGCATAACTACTAAATGTATTGTGGTATCCTGGAAGAGAAAAAAAGACACAGGAGAAATATTAAAGAAACTGAATAAAGTACGGACTTGTTTAATAACAATATATTAATACTGGTTCCTTAGTTGCGGCAAATGTACTACATTAATGTAGGATGTTAACAATAGGGAGCCTGGGTAAAAGATACATAGGAACACTCTGTACTATCTTCTAAATGTTTCTGTAAATCTAAAATTGTGCTAAAAAAAAAAAAACAAAAAACAAAAAACACACATAAATGGCCTCATTCCAGGTGAAGGTCTGTGGCTGCATGGAAACTCAAGTCCGCCAAGAGAATGAGGTGCTCCAGCTCATACCCTCTCCTTTTCATCACACACACACACACACACACACACACACAGGGGTACTGGTTTGGTGAACTTAGTTCTCTAGTATCATCTTCATCAACCTCTGTTGCAAACACTGACGAAGCATCTACATCCTGTGACATACCATGCAAACACCAATCCCAAAATTACGCTATCCCAAGGATATAAGACACAGTCCTTGCAAACTAGGTGAAGAGACTGGACTTAAACAATGATGTAGGCCAGGCACGGCGGCTCACACCTATAATCCCAACACTGTAGGAGGCTGAGGCCAGAGGACTGCTAGAGGCCAGGAATTCGACAGTGCAGGAAGTCACGATAGTGCCCCTGTACTCCAGCCTGGGCAACAGAGCAAGACTTTGTCTCTTAAACAAACAAACAAAGAAACAACGATATGAAGATATAAAGTGGTATTTGATATTTGTTAAGTGCATGTAGTAAACAGGCACAATGAGCTCAAATCTTTCTTGATCACAGTAAATTTCTTCCTTCCTTCCTTTTTTTTTTTTTTGAGAGTCTCACTCTGTCACCCAGGCTAGAGTGCAGTGTCGTGATCTCCGCTCACTGTAACTTCTGCCTCCCAGGTTCAAGTGATTCTCCTGTCTCTGCCTCCAGAGTAGTTGGGACTATAGGCATGTGCCACTACACCCAGCTAATTTTTGTATTTTTAGTACAGACCGAGTTTCTCCATGTTGGCCAGGCTGGTCTTGAACTTCTGACCTCAAGTAATCTATCCACCTCAACCTCCCAATGTGCTGGGATTACAGTCATGAGCCACTGCACCCAGCCAGTAAATTTTATTTACGTTCTTTCCATCCCATGTCATTTATAAACCAAAAATGTGTTCTATATCTTAAAAAGTCACATAAGTTGACCTTTTAAAAGGATGAAATGAAAATAAAAACGTTAAGTTCCAACATTTTCATCTAGTACCCCATGGCACAGCTTGCTCCACAGGTATATACTCTCAAGTTCACCAGGGGAAGGAATCTCTCAGGGCTGGGCCAGGATCAAGAACTCAGTAAGGAAGGTGGGCCCACAAATAAGTTTTAAAACGACAAAAAGACAGCAGCACTTACAGAGGCAGGAAAAGAGGCAACTGCAAACAGGGAAAATATATGGAGAGCCAGAAGATGGGAATTTGCATGGGATATTTTGCAAGCTATAGGCAGATCGATTTAGCTCTGAAGAAAGTGCTGTGGAGGGTGGAGGCAGGAACAACAGATGCACTGCAGCAGACACCCAGATGCAACGGTCTCCCTTCACTCAACGGGCATCAGACGCAGGGAGCCAGGGACTACTTTAGCTACAGCACATGGTCCTGGCATATCTCATTTGACCTGAGGGTAACTCAAGCCTTTTAAAATACTAAAACTGCCCAGGTGCAGTGGCTCAGAACTGTAATTCCAGCACTTTGAGAGGCTGAGGCAGGAGGATGGCTTGAGTCCAGGAGTTTGAGACCAGCCTGGGCAATATAACAAGATCCCATCTCTACAGAAAAATAATGTTTTATATCAGTCAGGGATGGTGGTGTGCACCTGTAGTCCCAGTTATTTGGGAGGCTGAAGTGAGAGGATCGCTTTAGCCTAAGAGGTTGAGACTGCACTGAGCTATGACTGCACCACTGCATGCCAGCCTGAGTGACAGAGCAAGACCTTGTCTCAAAAAAAAAAAAAAAAAAAAAAAAAAACTACAAAAAACCACATATAATAAAATGCAAAATCTACCAAACTGTTAAAAATTAAATGGAAGGTTTACCACCATCACCCCCTCCCACCAAAGGCCCAGGAGGGCAGAGGAGTACAAAGTCACTCTTTTGTGGTTGGGGAAGGAAAAAATGGCAAAGAAAATGAAAGGTACTGATCAATGTTGTGGCTGCAGGCACCTGAGACATCTGGCATAAACAGTGCTCATTTTTCCCTCCTCAATCACAATACAATTAAATGAGATTTCGAATCACTGCACTGAGCTAACTTTCGGAAAAATAAATAAATAAAAATTTAAATAATGAGATTATTTTTCTGATATGGCTGCTCTTTGTGACAAATAATTGTAATGCCAAGGCAGGACTCCAAATTAGCCACTTGCTGCAATTTAAAATACATCACTCCAATATTTTGCTCTGCAGACACGCTAATTTCATATTTCCATAGTTTTCTACAAAAGTATCTTCATAAGAAGATTCAACGAAAAGCTGATAATGGAGTCTAAAAACCCTAGATGGAGCAGTCTTTCCAGATCAGAGATGGTTGTCCAGGATCTCCTCCTATAATATTCCTTACCTCAGCTTAGTAAACAAAAAGTTTGAAAATAGTAATAAAGTACAGCCTAGTAGACTATAAAAGTACATGATTTTAAAAGAGAAAGGGCCAGGCATGGTGGCTCACCCATAATCCCACCACTTTTGGAGACTGAGCCAGGAGGATCACTTGAGGCCAGGAATTTGAGACCAGCCTGGGCAGCACAGTGAGACCCCATCTGCATTAGTCCGTTCTCACGCTGCTATAAAGAACTGCCCAATACTGGGTAATTTATAAAGCAAAGAGGTTTAATTGACTCACAGTTCCACATGGCTGGGAGACCTCAGGAAACTTATAATCATGGTGGAAGGGGAAGCAAACATGTCCTTCTTCACATGGCAGCAGGATAGAGAAGTGCCAAGCAAAGGGAGAAAAAAAAGTCCTTTATAAAGCCATCAGATCTCATGAGAACTCACTATCACAAGAACAGCATGGGGGTAACCACCCTCATGATTCAACTGTCTCCCACCAGGTCCCTCACATGCCATGTGAGGATTATGGGCACTACAAGATGAGAATTGGGTGGGGACACAGCCAAACTATATCACCATTTCTTCAAAAAAAATTAGGTGGGCATGGTGGCACACACCTGTAGTCCCAGCTACTCAGGAGGCTGAGGCAGGAGGATTGCTTGAGCCTGGGAGTCTGAGGCTACAGTGAGCTATAATCACACTACTGCCTTACAACCTGGGTGACAGAGCAAGACTCTGTCTTTCCCTGAAGTCTCTTTCTTCTGTTCTGCAGGGGGGAGCTGAGGTTGGGCTACCTCTGTTCTCATCTTCTCACCAGCAAAAACTCTACAATTGTTTTGTCTCTTCTTTTTTCTAAGTTCTCACCAGAAGCCCTCTTCTCACTTCCCTCACCCTTGTAGTGGGCCTAGATTTGGGACTTCATGAAGAATCAGGATCATGGTCATAATGATAATCCCAGCTGGCCTTATGTGTCCTAACCAAGGACTGGGCACTGTACCTGCCTCACACCAGTACTGTCCCATAGAACCTTCTTCCATAATGGTAAGTTCTCTTCTGTGCTGTCCAATGCCGTAGCCACCAGTCAGCTGTGGTTATCAAGCCCTTAACATGTGGCCAGTGCCACTGAGGAACTAAAGCTTTCGTTCTAGAACATTTACATTTAAGCAGCCACAGGGCGCTAGTGGCTACAGTACTAGACAGCACAGGTTTGATCCTTCACAAGACTGTAACTATTCTCCCCGTTTTACAGATAAAGAAACCAAGTCTTGCCCAGTGCAGTGCCTCATGCCTATAACCCCAGCACTTTGGGAGGCTGAAGCAGGAGGATATCTTGGGATATCCACGAGTTGGAGACTGCCGTGAGCCACAATCACACCACTGCACTCCAGCCTGGGCAGCAGAGCAAGATCCTGTCTCTTAAAAAAGGAAAAAGAAGAGGGAGAAAGAAAACATCAGTCACATTCATCTCTCCAGTTTCTAAGGGGAAGCATCAGCTCTGGGCTTGTTCTACTACAGTCTGGGTTAATCAGGGATGCCTCCTGAGAATACACAATTGTGTTTAAGATCAAGGGTAACTTTCAAGTGCTCATGGTTCCTTTAAATAAATTAAAACCAGCAACTGTTCACATGCAAGAGCTTTAGTCATCTTCAAGTTTAAAAACAGGTTTATTACATAAAAGCAGACTAACCCAGATCATCCTAAAAATTTCCAGCATAGTTCTCCAACACTACGAATTTCAAGTAGTAACAATACCAGCTTAGACTTAAATTAACCAGATTTCTCTCTAAAGCAACTCCATCCATCATATAACAAGTTATTTTGAGCAACAAAGATTTTTTAAATCCATTAAATTCTAGACATGCCATGTTAAGCAACTATCACTTTGAGCTCCTGCTTTGAAGCCATACCACCCTACCATTAGTCAATTTTATGATAACCAAATTTACAAAGAAATCTGAAACAATGAAGAAATCTAGTGTGAGGGCAAACCACTGTGACCCCTGACACCTCTTTAGGTAAATATTGTCATCACCACCCTTTTTAATGACTGCGTTCTAAGCCCAGAGGTTGTGTAACTGACCCAAGGTCTTTAAGCTAGTCAAGTAGCAGCTAAGGCCTCACACCCAGATCTCGCTACAAAGCCCAAGTTCTTCCTACAACACTGTGTTCCTGCTAGGACTGGTTCACGAATTTCACTTTCAAAGGAAAAAGCTGGATTACTTCTATTTGTCCATTTATAAGAACTTTTCTGAGGACTCATTTGTTTACTGTTTCAGAACCCTGGACAGCCCTTATTTACATGACAGTGTCTTTTTTTTTTTTTTTTTTTTTTTTTCCCTGAGACAAAGTCTCACTCTGTCGCCAGGCTACAGCGCAGCAGCTTGATCTTGGCTCACTGCAACAACCTCCGCCTCCCAGATTCAGGCAATTCTCCTGCCTCAGCCTCCCGAGTAGCTGGGACTACAGGCGCATGCCACCACACACAGCTACTTTTTGTATTTTTAGCAGAGACGGCATTTCACCATGTTGGCCAAGATGGTCTCGAACTCTTTTTTTTTTTTTTTTTTTTTTTCATTTTTTTTTTTTTTTTTAAAGACGGGGTTTCACCATGTTGGTCAGGCTGGTCTTGAACTCCCAACCTCAGGTGATCCGCCCGCCTTGGCCTCCAAAGTGCTTGGATTACAGGTGTGAGCCACCACGCCCGGCCTGTCTCGAACTCTTGACCTCATGATTCCCCCTCCTCAGCCTCCCAAAGTACTGGGATTACAGGCGTGAGCCATCGCACCTGGCCAACAGTGTTTTTTTAAGATTATATCTACAACTGTTATCTAAGTGACACAATACACAGGGGTCACAGAGGGCCCAAGGACTCTAAATTTTAAGAGAATTTTCAGGAACACTCAGCACACTGATTATCAGCAAAACTGTACAGATCTGGTAACTTCAGTGTTAATTAGCTATAAAACCACTGGACAGACTTCTTATTACTGTTCAAATAAGCATATTTAGTTAGCCCAAAAATATCACCAAGTAAAAGCAATTACAGCAATCCCAACCGAAACCAAATTTCAAGCCTTGTAACTACAAATCCTAAAATAATTTGCATAGAAAGCCTGTTGAAAATAATTTTTAATTCTCAGAGGCTGTTAAAATAAACACAAGAATTCATACTTTGGAAAGCATTTCCTTTACTTTAGAAATCTTTTTCAAGATACAAGTCTGTTTGTTTAATCTAAAATGAGAGGCTCGGTTTCACAAGCTACCGTTTAATCAGTAGCTGAGTCCCACTGGCTTCACAGGCTTCCGTGAGGTCCTTTATCTGGAGCTGCTAAAAGCTTCCTCTGTACTCTGTGACCTAATATGCCACAGAACAATAGAACTGGGTTTCCTTGTCTCACATCCTAATATTAATAAAAAAGTGTGAGCTTAGAGAAATACGTTCACATATACAAGATCTTTATTTCCAGTCCTAGTTTATGAATGTGAATCCTGAGAATCTTGGAAAAGTCACATCCATGTTTTCTAAGAGAAGAATAATCTGATAACTATGATCTGGGGAAATGAATTGAACTGTAATCTTAGTTTGGCAATTTAACTGGGTATGAAAACAGTGAACTTTCTCCCTTTACATAAAAGCCTCCTAGAGAGGACCAGCAAGTCTCAGTCTACATAACAACAATGGCTCTTGCAGACATACAGATTCTCAGGAAAAGAGGCTCCTAGACAGGGGGGCATAAGGGCATCCCAGCTCAAAGAAGGAGCCCAAAATAAAGTTCAACCAAGAAATGTCTACTTGCCTGATGGGCAAGTGTAATCCATATATTTACAAAACTTTATTATGACTGAATAAGAAAACACCTTTTTTCAACTTCTGAGCCTAGAAATGAACCTGGATGACAAAGACACCACAGATAAATGATCTTCAGTTTAAAAGCTGAATTTCTGAAACTGACAATTTCAAGGACCCAAGGGAAAAAAAAAAAAGCTGAATTTCAGTTAACTGAAATTAAATGGAATAGCCTGATCAGACTTCAAGTAGAAAGAAGACCAAGGAGGCAAAAGACCCTATGAATTGGGTCTATCCTTATTTGAAAGTGTCTAGCTCTATCTTCATAAGGAGTGCAGGCTCCTGGATCACCAGAAGCTTTAGTTATGTTTTCAACACGTAACTGCTCTTTTATCTACCACACATGTTCAAGTGGGATTCTTCATTCTTAACCATCGAGCTCACTAGTCAGGATTAGCTCAAACGTTATTTTTTTAATCTTGAGGTCTAATATATCTTGATCAAGAACCCATCTCAGTTAACAAGGATCAATAATCTCTTTTGAATGGAGACACAAATCCCTGAATCTATATCTGATTGTGCATCTTTCTTTTTTTGTTTTGAGATGGAGTCTCACTCTGTTGCCCAGACTCAAGTGCAATGGCACACTCTCAGCTCACTCTAAGCTCCACTCCCAGGGTTCAAGAGATTCTCCTGCCTCAGTCTCCCAAGTAGTTGAGATTACAGGTGCCTGCTGCCATGCCCAGCTCAGATTTGTATTTTTCAGAGAGATGGAGTGTCACCATGTCGGTCAGGCTGGTCTCGAACTCCTGACCTCAAGTGATCCACCTGCCTTGGCCTCCCAAAGTGCTGGGATTACAGGCATGATCCATTGCACCCATCCTGACTGTGCATCTTTTCCACTGACTTTAACCCTAGGTACCCATTATTCATATGCAACACATCTAAAGATATACCTCTCCTACAAGGATCAGAATATGAAAGGAAAATTTGTAGCAAAAGTTGCTACACATCACCAAATATTGCCTTATGCTTTACGTATGTCAAGACTTGATATTTCTATTTACAGATTAACTTTTCTGATTGCTTTGTTCTACAAAACCCCAACAAAACTCAGTTTTTTATAATTCATGACACCATAAAATTGTAAAAGAATGGAATAAAAACCATGTAAGAAGTGTACAGGCCGATAAAGGTTCCTATAATCGATTTTTCCAAAATATATAAAAATCCAATTAAGGGCAAAGTCATCTGGAAATTTCTTGACTCCCCATCACATAAATACTCTTTACCCACTATCCTACACTAGTGCTAATTTTCAATATCAGTATCTTTAAATATTAACATCATCATCCTTCCATATAATCTTTCATTATTTCCCAGGTACTTTTTGTGAGTCTTACCAGGGTTGTCTATACACAACTGATAACATTTACTCTTCTTATCAGATTAGAAAACAGAATTCACCTCACAAATATCTGACCTAAGGCAGTAACAGAAATTTAGTGCTAGGTTATATGGTACAATGAGAACATCTAATGTTCAACTAAAGGGCACTCAATGACATAACCCTGATGTAGCTCTGGAAGCAATTACATGTAGCTTTCATCGCAGATTTGTTTGAAAAATATGCCTTTACTGGGGTCAGGACATCCACATTCTGTACCCAATTAACATTATTCTAAAATAACTCTTGACCTCAAGAGTATTCCACAACAGTTACAAAACTTGAAATGGGAAAAAAAAATCATACAACTAGGGGAATCTAAGACCAGGGTTTGGGGCTCCGCCTACAATGTAGCTCTGTCACCTTGGGTAGGTCATCTGACTCAACATCCCCAGTATCTTCTACTACAAAAAGAAGAAATTAGTCTGAATTTTCTTTAAGGTCTCTTCTAACTCTAACATTCTATGAATGTATGAAATTTCAATCTTTCCCCATTTCAAAGATAATGGCGGCAGGCAAGAATGGCAAGTTAGCCTAGATTTTTTTTTTTTCCTTTTTAGAAAAATGACCCAACTTGGGATGTTTTCTTGGGTTGAAGTTTTATTTAGGAAAATAAACCTCAAATAAAAATGATATTGAGAAAATGGGGAGGGGAGGAGGAAAGAAAATCATACACTGACGTTAGCTAAAATAGAAACTTCCATCACCCTTAAGCCAGTTTGTCAATAGTTATTCAACGCCTGCTACTCTAATCACTTGCTTCCTAAAATAGAAATATTTATAGTGGTTTCCTTCTCATCGCCGGAGATACATTGCGAATAAAAAGCACAGCGTCTAAAATCAACTTACAACTTCAGAATAAGTTGCAGGGAGCGAAAGAAACTCCGAACTGTTAGCCAAGTCATTTGCATTTAAGTATGATTAGGGCTAAGAAACAGTTCTTATCATGAGATGCGAGAAAAACGCACAAGAGGCAGGTGACATCTGGAAAGGGAAGAACTGCCAGGAAACGACATAAGCTGAGGACCTTAAGGCAACAGGTCCAGAGCTGGTACCGCAGCCTATCCCGGGAGGGGTCGGTCGCCGCCACCTCGCCCGCCGCCCTCCCCAACCCCAACGACGTCGCCTCTCCCCCGCCCCCCCAACCCACGCCCCTGCGGCAGAAATCCTCCTAATCACTCGCTTCCCCGGGCCTCCCGCCCCTGGCAGGCCCTCCGATCCCTCAGCGCCGAGGCCAGCCCGGCCCTGCCGCCCCCTTCGTCGCCGCCGAGGACCCCGCAGCCCCGACCCCGCCGCGGGCCGGCTCACCTGCACCTGTTTGCGGAAGTGGCGCAGCCCGGGCATTGCCCGCGGCCAGGAGGAGCAGCAGCAGCAGCCACCGCCGCAAGGCCGGCGGCCCCGGCATCTCGCTCACGGCGCGGCTCCGGGTCCGGCTCTCGAGTCGCCTTCCGTCCGTCCTTCTGTTTGCCAGTCAGTCGGTCCTGCCTTCCTCCGCTGTCTCAGCGGCACCCGCGCTGGCTGCTCCCAAGCACACGTTGCTTCTGCCAAACCTCGATCCGGCTCCCGGTCCGCACCTGCCGCTCCAACCGCAGAAACACCATCCTTCCCGCCCGCCTGCGCCGCCGCCGCCGCCTCTCAACAGCAGCAACGGCAGCAGCTCTGCGGAGCGGCGGGCCCGGGCAGCCGCGCTCCCGTCGCCATGATGGGCTGCGTCATGTGACGTAGCGCGGGGGCGGGACGTCATGATGGACAGGACGACCAGCCACTCGTCAGTCCACACTGGCCCGGGAGGCCCCGCCCATCATCCTGAAGGCGTGAGAGGTGGCCGCCGGTGCGCCCCCTGCAGACGGAGGAGTGCGTGGGCGCAGGTAACACCGACAATTATTTTAAATTGAAAAATACAGGAAAATGTAAAAAAGACCGAGACAATTATCCTGATATTTTTTTCTCAGTGTTTTATAACATGCAAAAATAGGTCTATCTTGTCTTCTGCCTTTTTTCTTTTACTTGTCAGAACTGTTTTAGGCTCTTCTCCTTAAGTTGACCTACACATCCTTTCAGCCATCAAACAGCTTTAGGCTTTTCCCTTGAATTCATCAAGAAGAGAATGCCTCTCCCGGCGTCACCCACTGACTCACCTCCTGAGCTCAAGCTGTTGCCTCTTGTCCACCTGGCAGACACTCTTCCTTTCATCTGTCAAGACTCACCTGACGTATAATTTCATCCAGGAATCCCCAGGAGAAATGACTGTCATCTCCTGAGTGCCCCGCCCTGGCCCTGTATGGACTGCTATCCCAGCTGCTGTGTCCTATTGACCCATGACTGTAAGCTCCCTGAGGACAGCAACTATGTCTGATTCAGCCGGGGGAATCCCTGGTGCAGGACCTGGGTCAGATCAGGTGTTCTCTAAAGCAGTGGTGCATGGCCCTGGTCCCGGGTACCAGGGCAAAGTAGCTCCCAGGGGTGGCGTTCTTTCCACCAAGAAGTGAGGTGAGGTCACATTCCTGCAGAGAGGATAGAGAAAGCACTCTCTGGATATAAGTTACATAGTGGTCAGAGGCATGTGGGTTGGGAAAACGCCAAGCTTTTCTGGAGACATGCTATGGTTCAGCATGTACATGAGAGGAGCTGATTTAAATCTTATAAGATGGGACTTTGCTACCTGGCAACAGGGGACTCTCCCCAGTTCTCCAGATTCCCCAAATGTCCATCCTAAATGCCAGCTGCTGGTGATGTTAACACATCACTGGACACACAGACAATGCCCAGGGAATATTTATTGGATGATTGAGGCAAGCCAATAAATATCTAAGGAGACAAACAGCTGGAACAAGAAACATTGAATTTAAAAGTCCATGGCAGTTAGGTGCGGTGGCTCACGCCTGTAATTCCAGGACTTTGGGAGGCTAAGGCTGTCGGATCACGAGGTTAGGAGATTGAGACCATCCTGGCTAACACGGTGAAACCCGGTCTCTACCAAAATACAAAAAATTAGCTGCGCATGGTGGCATGCACTTCTAATCCCAGCTACTTGGGAGGCTGAGGCAGGAGAACTGCTTAAACCTGGGAGGTGGAGGTTGCAGTGAGCCTAGATTGCACCACTGCACTCCAGCATGGGTGACAAGAGAGACTCTGTCTCAAAAAAAAAAAAAAAGTCCATGGCTTGGCTAGGCACAGTGGGTCACGCCTGTAATCTCAGCACTTTGGGAGGCCAAGGAGGGCAAATCACTTAAGGCCAGGAGTTCAAGACCAGCCTGTCCAACACAGCAAAACCCTGTCTCTACTAAAAATATTTTAAAAATTAGCTGGGCCTCGTGGCAGGTGCCTGTAATCCCAGCTGCTTGGGAGGCTGAAGCAGGAGAATCACTTGAACCCGGGAGGCAGAGGTTGCAGTGAGCCGAGATCATACCACTGCACTCCAGCATGGGTGATACAGTGAGACTGTCTTTAAAAAAAAGTTCACGGCTTTCTGCTGATTCTGTGCAGAATCGGTAAGGATGGCAAAGGTCGGGGAAAGAGACACAATCACCCTGTTGTACTTCTACTTCTATCAGGAAGTTTCTCACTTTAAGTTCAAAGAAGCCAGGGACACCCACACCATGTACTGGGAGGAGACTCATGACTGTTTGCAGCAGTGCTGGCCTAAGCAAGACCTTGCCTGATAATCCTGGCAGTGGTTACTTACAACTCAGGTGCACTCCAACAGCACACCACACCACAATCCCAAAGTCGATTTTGCTATTATTTGAGCAAGCCTAAAAGTTAAAAAAACACCCTTTCCTCTTTCACAGAACAGTTTAAAGTCCACATCCCTCAGAGGATGTCTAAAGGCAACCTTTATCCCACTCACCCACCTTACCATTTATGCCTTTACCCAGGACTTGAAGACTTCCAGTTAGAGAGGTTATTAAACAAACAAAAACTTGTTGGCTTTGTTGAGTTTCACCTAGAAGTCAGAAGACAGCCATTAGCACAATTTGGAATTAGATGCCTAAGATTAGAAGCAATCTTTCAGTGTTTTACTGCCATTCTTTTTTTTTTTGAGACCAAGTCGTGCTCTGTTGCCAGACTGGAATGCAGTGGTGTGATCTCAGCTCCCTGCAACCTCTGCCTCCTGGGCTCAAGTGATTCTCCTGCCTCAGCCTCCTGAGTAGCTGGAATTACAGGCATGCGCCACCACGCCTGGCCAATTTTTTATATTTTATTAGAGACAGCCTTTCACCATGTTGGCCAGGATGGTCTCCATCTCCTGACCTCGTGATCCTCCCACCTCAGCCTCCCAAAGTGCTGGGATTACAGGCATGAGCCACTCTGCCCGGCCTTTTTTTTTTTCTTTTTTGAAACTGGGTCTCACTCTGTTACCTAGGCTGGAGTACAGTGGTATGATCTTGGCTCACTGCAACCTCTGCCTTCGAGGCCCAAGTGAATCTCCTGCCTCCACCTCCTGAGTAGCTGGGATTACAGGCATCCGCCACCATACCTGGCTAATTTGTGTTTTTAGTAGAGATGGGGTTTCACTGTGTTGGCCAGGCTGGTCTCGAACTCCTGACCTCAAGTGATCTGCCCAATTTGGCCTCTTGAAGTGTTGGGATTACAGGCGTGAGCCACTGCACCCGGCCCTTTATAGCCATTCTGGCAAGTGCTCAGCCTCTTCCAAGTTTTTCTTCATACCGTGCCATCACTTGGAAGACCCGCCTGCCAGCATCTGTCCAGCAAGCTCTTCCTGAGGGCTGGATGCTGAAGAATGTGGAGTCAGCTTAGTATTGGATGAGCATTTCTGGAGCTCTGGCACCTGGCAGACACTCTAAAGGTTCACAGAGCTCAGCTAGATCAAATGGGGCACCCAGGTGGGCCCTGTTGGTGAGGTCCTGGAGCTGTTGGTGCCAACTCATGAAAGCCAATTGTTAAATACTCAGGAATTTTGCACACTGGTTGTTCAACACAGCCGTTGTTAAAATTTAAGTTATAGGCCAGACACAGTGGCTCACGCCTGTAATCCCAGCACTTTGGGAGGCCTAGATGGGCGGATCACTTGAGGTCAGAATATAGGCCAGCCAGGAGAGGATGGTGAAACCCCATTTCTACTAAAAATACAAAAATTAGCTGAGCATGGTGGCACGTGCCCATAATCCCAGCTACTCAGGAGGCAGAGGCAGGAGAATTGCTTGAACCGGGAGGCAGTGGTTGCAGTAAGCCAAGTTTGCACCGACAGTGAGATTCCATCTCAAAAAGAAAAAATTAAATTATGTAAATGTATAATTAAACAAATTATATTAAAAACAAAGGTCATGAGGAGAAGCATTTTGATATGATTTGGATTTGTTTCCGCACACAATCTCGTGTGTAGAGATGTCATCGCCAGTGTTAGAGGTGGGACCTGGTAGGAGGTGATCAGGTCGTGGGGGAGGTTTCTCATGAACAGTTCAGCACTGCCCTCTTGATGTGGTTCTTGTGATGGTGAGTGAGTTTTGATGAGATCTAGTTATTTAAAAAGTGTGTAGCGTTTCCTCTCTCTCTCTCTCTCTCTCCCCCTCTCTCCCTCTCTCTCTCTCTCTCACTACTGCTCCCACTATGTGAGATGCCTCACTCTCCTTTTGCCTACTGCCATCATTGTAAGTTTCCTGAAGACTTTTCAGAAGCCAAGCAGATGCCAGCATCATGCTTTCTGTACAACTTGCAGAACCATAAGCCAATTAAGCCTCTTTTCTTTATGCATTACCCAACCTTAGGTATTTCCTTATAGCAATGCAAGAATGGATGGATACTTGAAGGATGGAAGGCAAGAAGAATGCTGGCAAAATTGTTCACGTAAACTTCTTCAGAACTCTAGGAATTCACCAAAGGGTTGCAACAATGTGAGTCAATTTGTTAAAGAAAAATGGCTGAGGCCAAGTGTGGTGGCTCACACCTGTAATCCCAACATTTTGGGAGGATGAGATAGGAGGATCACCTGGGCCCAGGAGTTTGAGATCAGCCTGGACAACATAGTGGGACCCCCATCTCTACAAAAAATAAAAATAAATAATTAGCCAGGCACAGTGGCACATGCCTGTAGTCACAGCACTTTGGCAGGCTGAGGTGTGGGAGGATTGCTTGAGTCCAGAAATTTGAGGCTGCAGTGAACTATGATGGCACCATCCTGTACTACATAGTGAAACCCTGTCCCTTAAAATAAAGAAAAGAAAAATGATCAAATCTTGGTAAGAACAATGAGCTTCATGGCATTTTCACTTGCCCTGTTTCCATTCTTCTCTCCCCACCTCTGTGATAGCCTTGGGAACCAGCAGCTTTACCACCATAGAAACTGTAGAAATAAGCAGCCTAGCAGCTACCAGAGCAGGCAGAATAGGTTTGGAGCTCCCCCAAAAGCTGTATCCCCAAAGAACTGTGACTACCTGATCTATCAGGCACCTCCCTAGAAAGGCACTATTTTCAGGCCTTGTCTTCATTTGATATAATTCAGAAATCCCTCAGTGCAAACAGTCCTATCCCATTTGTTGAAAATAATCAGTGACAACTGTTTAACCTTGCAATTGCCTGAGACAGTGATATCAGCTGGCTGATAAGAAACTTGAAAGAAAAATCTAGGGAATAATATGTCAGTGGGAGCTTTGAAAATATCCACCATATTCTTGGAAATCTAGAAAGCCATGTGCATGTACAAGGCTATGAACATGCCTAGGAAATATACATGAAAAGGCCTTTGTTTCTCATTCCTGGCTAATCATGAGGCTGTACAAGGAGAAAGTGAGGCTGGAGCAGAATTTTAAACTGCCAGAGCATCAGATGCATGCTCCAACACATACAGAGACCCTTAGCAAAAACAGGGAGACATATTAGCTCAAAGAATTTAAGGAGGCCAGGTGCAGTGGCTCATGCCTGTAATCCCAGCACTTTGGGAGGCTGAGATGGGCAGATCACCTGAGGTCAGGTATTTGAGACCAGCCTGGCCAACACGGTAAAATCCATCTCTACTAAAAATACAAAATTTTCGGCCGGGCGCGGTGGCTCATGCCTGTAATCCTAGCACTTTGGGAGGCCGAGGTGGGTGGATCACCTGAGGTCAGGAGTTCAAGACCAGCCTGGCCATCATGGTGAAACCCCATCTTTATTTAAAAAAAAAAAAAAAAAAAAAAAATACAAAATTTTCTGGGCATGGTAATGGGTGCCTGTAATCCAAGCAACCTGGGAAGCTGAGACAGGAGAATTGCTTGAACTCAGGAGACAGAGGTTGCAGTGAGCAAGCACAGAGTTGATCAAGCCATTGCACTCCAGCCTAGGTGACAAGAGCAAAACTCCATATCAAAAAAAAAAAAGAAAGAAAGAAAGAAAAGAAAAGAAAAGAATTTAAGGAAATCTCTATAAGATTAGACTACTAAACAGAGACTTTAGTGACCATTCACAAATTTTTCAAAATACAGAATTAGACCAGGAAAGTCACTTTAAAAATGAATGATGGCAGCAGCAGCAATAACAAACAGCAACAATAGTACAAACCCTGGGAAAGGGGAATATCAGGGAAAACTGATTTCCAGATTTTCCACGTTATGCAATTTTAAATATCCAGCTTTCAAAAAATGACTACAGGACAGAAAAAGAAACAAGATAATCTGCTTCATACACAGGATGAAAAAGTAGACAAAAAAACTTTCCCTGAGGATTCTATATTAGTACGTTTTCACGCTGCTAATAAAGACATACCCGAGATTGGGCAATTTACCAAACAAAGAGGTTTAATGGACTCATAGTTCCACGTGGCTGGGAAGCCTCACAATCATGGCAGAAGGTGAGAGGAGCAAGTTCCGTCTTACATGGATGGCAGCAGGCAAAGAGAGGATGAAGAAGACATAAAAGCAGAAACTCTTTATAAAACCATCTGATCCCATGAGACTTACTCACTACCATGAAAACAGTATGGGGGAAGCTGCCCCATGATTCAATTATCCTCCACCAGGTCCCTCCTACAACACATGGGAAGTATAATTCAAAAAAGAACCAAATAAAAATTCTGGAGTTGAAAAGTACAATCACTGAGATTAAAACTCACTAGAAGGACTCAACAGCAGATTTGAGCTGACAGAAGAAAGCATCAATGAATTTGAAAATAAGTAAATTGAGATCATCCAATCTGAGGAGTGGAAAGAAAACCAAAGGAACAAAAATGAACAAAGTATGGTGGGGGTGGGTAGGAAGAAGTGGCTTTATCAAAGTGTAGTGAAACCTGACAAACACTACCTTAATTAGATGATCAAGGTCTGCATCAACAATGTTAAATCATGTTGATACTATGTATTTTTGAATATGATGTGATGAACTGTGGTCTTCATCCTCAAAATATATAACAATAGTCCAATCAGACAAATCCCAATTAAGGGAAATTCTACAAAATACCTGACCAGTAGTCTTCAAAAATGTCAAGGTCATTTGTTGCAAGTATTTGGTTAATTAAAAAAAAATTTAATGTCAATGTTATGAAAAATAAAGAAGTCTGAGAAACTGTCATGGCCAAGAGGAGTATAAGGAGATGTGATAACTACTATATACAATGTGGTATCCAAAATAGGATCTTGGAACAGAAAAATGACATCAGGTGAAAACTTAGGAAATCTGAATAAGATATTGGCTTTAGTTAGAATAACATATCAATAACAATTCATTAATGATAACAAACTTACCACATTAATGTAAAGTAATAGGAAAAATTGGGTGTGGGGTACATAGGAATTCTCTGTACGATCTTCACACTTTTCTATAAATCTGAAACTATCCAAAGCTTATTTTAAAAGAAAAAAAAATAACAAAGCCTCAAAGCTCTGTGGGATGCCATGGAGCATACCAAAATACACAAAGTGGGGAAGTCCCAGAAGATTGAAAGAAAGGGAAAAAATATGTATATTTGAAGAAATAATGGCTGAAAATCTCCCCAGTTTCATGAAAAGCATTAGGCTACACATTCAAAAAGCTCAAATAACTCCAAGGAGGATAAACTTAAAGAGATCCACAACTGGGCACATCATAGTCAACTGTTAAAAGTTAAAGACAAAGAGATAATCTAGAAAGCAACATGAAAAAGGATCTCATTATGTATATAAGTTCCACAATTAGATTAACAGCTGACATTTCATTAGAAAACATGGAGGCCAGAAGGTTGTGGGAAAACAAATTCAAAGTGCTGACATGTTAAAGAGCTGAAAGACAAAGACTGTCAAACAAGAATTATATGTTTGGTAAACCTTCAAAAATAAAGGAAATATCAAGACATTTTCAAATACACAAAAACAGAGTGAAATTGTTGCTAGCAACTTTTACTACAAGAGATACTAAAGGGAGTCCTTGAAACAGAAATAAAAAGTTACTATTCAGAAACTTGAATTCACATAAAGAAATAAAAAACACCAGGAGAAGGAAACTATATCACTAAATATAAGAATATAAATATAAACCTATTTTTGTTTATAACTCTTTTTTTTCTCCTATCTGATTTAAAAGACTACTACATAAAGCAACAATTATAAAACTGGCAGAGGGACTTATAATATATAAAGATGTTATTTGTATGACAATAATAGCACAAAAGTTGGATGTGGGAAGAGAGCTTCTACTAGAGCAAAGTTTTAAATACTATTGAAATTAACTTGGTATTAATCATATCTAGCTTGTTTTAGAGTATTACATTAATTGTAATCTCCAGGGCAACCACTAAGAAAACTTGAAAAATGTATTTAAAAACAAGTAACAATTGAATTAAAATTATACATTAGAAAATATCTACTTTACACAAAAGTGGGCAATCATGGAGGAATAGAGGTATAAAACACACATAAGACATATAGAAAATACATAGCAAAATGACAGACATAATCCTATTTTGCTGATGACCAGCACAGAGACTCACACCTGTACTCCCAAGGATCTGGGAGGCCAAGGTGGGAGGATCACTTGAGCCCACAGTTTAAGAACAGCCTGAGCAACGTAAAGAGGCTTCATCTCTACAAAAATTGTTTAAATTAGCTGGATGTGATAGCATGCAAATGTAATCCTAGCTTCTCAGGAGGCCAAGGCGAAAGCATTGTTTGAGTCCAGGAGTTTGAGGCTGCAATGAGCTATAATTGCACCACTGCACTCCAGCCTGAATGACAGAGTGAGACTCAAAAAAAATTAATAAATTATCATCATCATCTTCGTTCTATGTTATTGATAATTACATTAGATGTAACTGGACTTGCCACTCTAATCAAAGGTAGAGATTGGCAGAATGAATAGGAAAGCATTGTTCAACTATATGCTGTCTACTAGAGACACATTTTAGATTCAAAAGCATAATACATTTAAAGTAAGATAAGAGAAAACAAAGAAAAGAGCATCTAAAAGAGAGGTGGAGTGGCTATAGCAATAATTTGAAACAAAAAAAAAAGAGAGAGAGAGAGAAGAAGACGGACATTTTATAATGATGGTCACTCAATTAAGAAGATATTACAATTATGTAGAAACATGCACCTAACTATACAACTTCAAAATACATGAAGCAAAAACTGACAGAATTGAAGAAAGAAATACACAATTCTAAAATAATACTTTAGACTTCAATATCCCACTTTTAGTAATAGATAGAACAACTGTATAGAAAGCCAAGGATATAGCAGACTTGAACAACACCATAAATCAGCTAGACCAACAGACACCTATAGTACACTCCATCCAAGAACAGAAGAATACATATTCTTCTCAAATGCATATGGAATATTCTTGAGAATAGACCATATTTGGGACCACTTTTAAAGCCTTAATACATTTAAAAGAATTAAAATCTAATATAATGTGTATTCTCTGACAAGAGTAGAATGAAATTAGAAATCAATAATAGAAGGAAATTTGGGAAATTCACAAATATGTAGAAATTAAGCAACATACTCTTACATAACAAATGAGTCAAGAAATCACAAAGGGGTGGAGTGTGGTGGTTCACACCTGTAATCTCAGCACTTTGGGAGGCTGAGGCAGGTGGATCACTTGAGGTCAGCAGTTTGAAACCACCCTGGCCAATGTGGTGAAACCCTATCTCTACTAAAAATACAAAAATTACCCAGGTGTGGTGGCGGGTGCCTGTAATCCCAGCTACTTGGGAGGCTGAGGCAGGAAAATCACTTGAACCCAGGAGGTGGAGTTTGCAGTGAGTCAACTTCGTGCCACTGCACTCCAGCCTGGGTGACAAAGCTAGACAAAGAAAAGAGAAAAGAAAGAAAGGAAAAAAAAGAAAGGAAAGAAAGGAAGAGAGAGAAAGACGCCAGGCATGTGGCTCATGCTTGTAATCCCAGCGCTTTGGGAGGACAAGGCAGGTGGATCACTTGAGGTCAGGAGTTCAAGACCAGCCTGCCCAATGTGATGAAACCCCATCTCTATTAAAAATACAACAATTAGCCAGGTGTGGTGGCCAGCACCTGTACTCCCAGCTACTCAGAAGGTTGAGGCAGGAGAATCGCTTGAACCCAGGAAGTGGAAGTTGCAGTGAGCTGAGATTGTACCATTGCACTCCAGCCTGGGTGACAAGAGCAAAACTCTATAACCTAAATGAAATTAGACAAATTCCTAGAAAGAGACAATTACCAAAACTGACTTAAAAAGAAACAGAAAGTCTAAATAAACCTATAAAGAGTAGAGACAGAATTAGTCATCATAAAATTTTCCATAAAGAAAATCCCAGGCCCAGACAGCTTTATTACTGAACACTATAAAACATATATTAATAGAAAGGAATGACACCAGTCCTTTACAGCCTTTTCCAAATAATAGAAAAGGAATCCTGTCTCATTCTATGAAGCCAGCATTGCCCAAGAAAACTATTTAATGATATCCCTCATGGATATAGATGCAAACATCCTTTACAATACACTTGGAAACAGAATCTAAAAGCATATAAAAAGAATTAGAACTGGGCATGGTGGCTCACACCTGTAATCCAGCACTTTGGGAGGCCAAAGCGGGCTGATCACGAGGTCGGAAGTTCGAGACCAACCTGACCAACATGATGAAATTCCGTCTCTACTAAAAATACAAAAATTAGCCTGGCATGGTGGCATGCACCTGTAAGTCTTGAGTCTGAGGTAGGAGAATCACTTGAACCCGGGAGGCAGAGGCTGCAGTGAGCCAAGATTGTGCCACTGAACTCCGGCCTGGGCAACAGAGCAAGACTCCGTCTGAAAAAAAAAATAGAATTATACACCATGAACAAGTGAGATTTATCCCATCAATGTAAACTTGGTTTAACATATGAAAATCAATTAATGTAAACATATACCATATTAGTAGAATAAAGAATAAAAAACACATGATCATCTCAATAAGCATGGACAAAGCATTTGACAAAATCCCTTTGATGATAAAAAACTCAACAAAGTAGGAATGGAAGAGAACTTCTTTAACATAATAAAGCACATCTATGAAAACCTCATAGCAAAACATCATACTTGCTCTAAGACTGAATGTTTCCTCCTAAGATCAGTAATAGACAAGGATGTCTACTCTTATTACTTTTATTTCACATTATATTGGAGATTATAGCCAGGCAATTAGTCATGAAAAAAAAGATAAAGGTATTCAGACATAAAAGGAAAAAATAAAATTATCTCTATTGACAACATCCTTTTGTATGTAGAAAATCCTAAGAACTCCATTAAAATACTATTTGAACTAAGAAATGAGTTCAACAAGGTTGCAAGATACAGCTCAATACAAAATCAATTGTGTCTGTAAACTAGCAATGAGAAATCAAAAAAGAAATTAGGACAATTAATTTACAATACCATGAGAAAGAATTAAGTACTTAGGAACAAATTTTAAAAAATACTTAGGAATGATTTATACTCTGAACACTATAAAACATTACTGGAAGAAATTAAAGATCTAAATAAATGGAAAGACATCACATGTTCATGGATTAGAATATGTAATGTTGTTAAGACAGCAATACTTCCAAACTGATCTACAGATTACATGCAGTTCCTATCAAAATCTCCCAAGAGCAGCCTTTTTGGCAGAAATTGAGAACCTGATTCTAAAATTCATATTGAATTCCAAAATATCCACTATGGATAAAACAATATTGAAAAATAACAAAGTTGGAGGACTCAATTGTCTGATTTCAAAACTTACTACAAAGCTACAGTAATGAAAACAGTGTGGTATTGCATAAGAAGAGTCAAGATAGACATATACATCAATGGAATAAAATTGAGAGTCCAGAAATAAACCCTCACATTTACTGCCAATTCATTTTACACAAGGGTGTCAAGGCAATTTAATAGAAATAACTGTTTTTCAATAAATGGCACTGGGACAATTCACATGGGAAGAATGGAGATGAACTGCTACTTCACGTCATATAAAAAATTAACTCGGCTACCCTGGACACACTGCTTATACAAGAAGCAGTTTTTAAAAATTATCTCAAAACGTCCTAAAGGTAAGTGCTAAAAAATAACTCTCTTAGGGAAAACCTAGGTTTAAATCTTTATGACCTTGGGTTAGGCAATGTTTTTGTAGAAAGTACATCAAAAGCATAAGGAAAAAAAAAAAAGATTGGACTTCATCACAATTAAAGGCTTTTGTATTTGAAAGAACACAAGTGAAAATGCAACCCACAGAATATGAGAAAATATTTTCAAATCATGTATCTGATTATGGATTTTTGTTCAGATATAGAAATAACTCTTTTAACTCAATAATAATATAGACAGAGTTTCACCATGTTGGCCAGGCTGGTCTCGAACTCCTGATTTCAGGTGATCTACCCAAGTTGGCCTTCCAAAGTGCTGTGATTACAGGCATGAGCCACCATGCCCAGCCAAATGGGCAAAGGATCTTAATACACATTTCTTCAAAGAAGATGTACAAATGACAATGAGCACATGAAAAGATGTGCAATATCATTCCCCATGAAGAAAAGGCAAATCAAAATCATGATGAGATACCCCTTCACATCCACCAGGAAGGTTATAATAAAAAAAGACAGACAAGTTAGGAAGAATATGGAGAAACTGGAACCCTCATTAATTGCTGATCAGATTACAAAATAGTTTAGCTTAGCTGGGCACAGTGGCTCATGCTTTTCATCCCAGCAATCTGGGAGGCTGAGGCAGGAGGATCACTTCAGCCCAGGAATTTGAGACCAGCCTGGGCAACATAATGCGATCCCAATCTCTACTAAAAATTAGATGAGTAAGGTGGTACACACCTGTAGTTGCAGCTGCTTGGGAGACTGAAGTAGAAGGATTGCTTCAGCCCAGAAGTTTGAGGCTGCAGTGAGCTATGATTGCACCACTGCATTCCAGCCTAGGGGACAGAGCAAGATCCTATCTCTTTAAAAAAAAAAAGGTTCAGGGATATTGCAAAACAAGCAATTCCTCAAAATGTTATACACAGAGTCACTATATTGTCCAGCAATTCCATTCTTAGGTTTATACCAAAGAGAAATGATAACAGACATCTCCACAAATGCTTTTGCATCAATGTTCATGGCAACATTATTCATAGCCAAAAAGCAAAAGCCTCCCAAATGCCCATCCACAAATCAATGGATTAACAAAATGTGGTATGTCCATCCAATGGAATATTATTTAGTGGGAAAAAAGAAATGAAGCACTGGTACATATTATAACATGAATGAACCTTGAAAATATCATGCTAAATGAAAGAAACCAGCCACAAAAGGCTACATATTCGTATGATTTCATTTTTAGGAATTTAAGAGTAGGCAAACCCATGGAGACAGGAAGTAGATTAGTAATTTCCAGAGGCTGAACAGAAAAAGGAATGGAGAATGACAGCAAATAGGTATAAGGGTTTTGTTTTGTTTTGAGTGGTGAAAATATTCTAAAGTCAAATGATGGTGATGGTTGCACAATTCACTGACTGTACTACAAAATTCACTTCTGTCAAGGGGTGAATTTTACAGTCTATCTCTCAATAAAGTTGTTATTTAAAAAACAAAGATAATAAATGCTTAAAAGTTATTGATGCCTAATTATTTTATTACATTTTACTGTTACCTATGCTCTTAAGGTTATTGACATCTTTTTTTTTATGGTGGGAATTATAATACTATACCTCTTCCCACCTTCAAGTTCAGTGACATCTTGTCTATAGCTTGAATAAGCCTTGCTGAGTATTTATGCCACAGGTAATTGGCAAACACTGTTAATCGGCGCTTTTTCCCCAGAAAGTCATTTGTTTTATTGTTGTATTATTTTCTTATTTTTTTTTTTGGGACAGAGTCACTCTGTTGCCCAGGATGAAGTGCAATGGTGCGATCATAGCTCACTGCAGCCTCAACCTCCCTGGGCTCAAGTGATCCTTCCACCTCAGCCTCCCACGCACCACCACACCTGGCTTTTTTGTTTGTTTGTTTTTTGTAGCAATGGGGTTTTGCTGTGTTGCCCAGGCTGGTCTCCAACTCCTGGGCTCAAGCTATCCTCTCACCTCAGCCTCCCAAAGTACTGAAATTACAGGCTTGAGCCACCGTGCCAGATGAGAGCCGCTAGTTAACCCCTAGCCAGCACATCAGTGGTCTTGCCATAGGACACCCTCCTCCAGCTATTTACAATCACCTTCACTTGACTTGAATCCCTGTTGTGGATGCACGACTTTAATCCAGCATTAGGCAAATAAGGAGACCAAGTAGGTGGAAAGTCATTTGACTCTCCCTAGTTCTCTGCCAATCAAAGGTCATGTGCCTCATTCTGGATGATAGCCAACTTTATCTGCATAATAATGTGTGGTATGTTATTAATGCAAATGATGCATCAATTACCATGCTGGACACTGGTGAGATATCCCGATGGACAATTGGCTGTCTTTCCAAATGCCTTTGTGCAAAGTCCTTACCTGTTGTTGCCTCTAATCCTGTCTGACTCAGGGACAGCTCACCTGCTGCCTATCAGAGCCTTGAGTCACCTCCCATTTTTGGAGAGGGTGCAGAAATCACCCATGCTAACACGTTTAAGTCTAACAAATTAACACTTTTAATATACATAATTTATACAGCTACACACAAAATAATTTAATGATGCTACACACAAAATAATTACAGCAGGATTTATAAAAAGTACACAACAGACAATGAGATTTGGGAATGAAATACCATTTTAAAATTGTGTTATGAACATATTTTTTCCAAGCTCATTAGTATGCATGCCTTCATTTCGAGGTAAGTTTTATTTGACGATGACTTGCAGATCACTGTTGATGTGTCAGACACGGCTGTAAGCACTTTATAAGTAATAACTCTTTAAGCTTTACCTAATTTTAGAATATTTTTATCACCCACAAAAGAAACTACCCATTAGCAGTCATTCCCCATCCATTCTCCCTGGCAACTGCTAATCTAAATCTACTTCCTGCTTCTATGGATTTGCCTGTTCTTGGCTTTTTTTTTTTTTTTTCTGATAGAGACAGGGTCGTGTTATATTGCCCAGGTTGGTCTTGAACTCCTGGCCTCAAGTGATCCTCCCTTCTCAGTCTCCCAAAATGCTGGGATTACAGGCATGAGCCACTGCATTCAGCCAATTCTGGATATTTTATATAAATGAAATCATACAATATGTTGCTTTTGGCAGTTGGCTTAATCTCCCATTTTGCGAATGAGGAGACAGAAACAGAGAAGCTAAGGACCTTGGCCAAGGTCACATAGCTACTAAGTGACAGAAGCAGGGTTCACACTCAGGTCATCTGGCGCCGGCATCTTTGCTAAGTATCAGAATCAAAACTGAATGATGTTAAAAGTGTACATTGAGGCCCATTACACACCTCAGTGGCTCATGCCTGTAATCCCAGCACTTTGGGAGGCTGAGGTGAGAAGATCACTTGAGACCAAGAATTCAAGACTGGCTGGGCAAACATAGCAAGGCCCCATCACTACAAAAAAAAAAAAAAAAAAAGAATTAACCAGGCATGGTGGCACACACCTGTAGTCACAGCCACTCATGAGGCTGAGGTGGGAGGACTGTGATCACCTGAGCCTAAGAGGTCAAGGCTGCAGTGAGCCATGATTGAACCACTGCACTCCAGCCTAGGCAACAGAGCAAGATGCTGTCTCAACACCAACAACAAAGTAAACACTGAAAGCTTTTTGTGGAGATGAGGTGTGGGTCAAATTGCTCCTTGGATGCCCCTCAGGTGAGAGACCCTATTAAGGATTGCTTTCTGTGGATCGGGGTTGGGGAACAGGCTGAAGAGCAGAGGTGGGGAACAAACTCTACCCTGAAGTTAGTAGTTGTCGAGTAAACCTTTGCCCCTCAAGAAAATGGACTCAATACAATTACCTGTATTTTAAAATTGTAATTTTAAAAATTAGCTGGGCATGGTGGCACATGCCTGTGTTCTCAGCTACTCAGGAGGCTGAAGTGGGAGGATCCCTTGAGCCCTGGCGGTAGAGGCTGCAGTGAGCCGTGATCACACCACTGCACTCCAGCCTGGCTGACAGAGCAAGATCCTGTCTTAAAAACAAAAACAGTAAATTTTTTTTTTTTTTTTTTTGAGATGTCTCTTGCTCTGTCTTGCTATGTCACCCAGGCTGGAGTGCAGTGGTGAGATCTCGGCTCACTGCAACCTCCACCTCCTGGGTTCAAGGGATTCTCCTGCTTCAGCCTCCTGAATAGCTGAGTCTACAGGCGCCCACCATGCCCAGCTAATTTTTGTATTTTTAGTAGAGATGAGGTTTCACCATATTGGCTAGGCTGGTCTTGAACTCCTGACCTTGTGATCTGCCTGCCTCGGCCTCCCAGAGTGCTAGGATTACAGGCGTGAGCTACCGTGCCCGGCCAACAATAAATTTAAAAAAGTAAAGAATTGTAGGTTTCTGGGGACCACGGGCTTCTCTTGCGCAGGGCACGTGTTCTACTCACATCTGCTCCTTACCAATCCATTGACAATTACGACAGCACATACAGGAAGTGCTTGAATTGTCAGGTCATGTTCCAGGGAGGCACCAGGGTGAACAAGAAGATGACTTGTTAGACTTCTAGGACGAGGAAAGCCCAGGTGGTTGTGGAAAACCCCACCTGCCTCAGCCACTCTGCTGGCCACAGGACCTTTGCCCTAGGCCCATAAAACCGAGGGAGTCACCTGCTGCGTCAGTTTCCGCCAGCCAGCTGTAACAGGCCAGGGTGCAGGCCAGGGCAAGTAGGTTTCAGACCGCCACGTGGGCAGGTAAGGGCAGGGACCTTCCCAGGGACCAATCAGTCCGTGCAACGTCATCCTCTGTCTCTTCCTCGACATTGGACCAGAACCCGGGTTTGGAGCCGTCAAGCTAAAGGAGCTCCTTCAGCAAGACCCGCCAGGGACTCTCCAGCAACCCATGCAATGCCACCCTGTCTCATTCACGTATCTCAGTGAGCGGCAGCGGGACAGAGGAATGGGGAAGAGGGCTTTTTCTGTGTCTGTCTGATTGTAAGCCCCTACTTCAAGATACTCTAAGGAGTCGATTCTGTCTGCCCCAAATCGCTGGGGAGCAAATGCTCCATAAGACCCCATAAGTTGAGAAGTGAGGAAGTGACTCCCCTGTAACCCAGCAGTCCAGAATCCTGGTTCCCAGGTCACCCAAATCAACCATCTCATTGATGTTTGCAGTTGCTCTCTGGGTCTGCTGTGACTTCTTTTTGGGCTCAGAGCCTAGCAGGAAGCCAGGCCTCACCAGCAGGCCCCCACTCCTGCTGCCGGGGGCCCAAGACCCAGAGGTCCCAGGGAACTTCCTGCACCTCCCTCTGCCACACCTGCTTGTACCTGAAATTGTTTATTAGGGCGGTTCCAACATCTGCCAACAGGCTCGGCCGGAATGTGTGGTTCTTTCTGTGTAACGCTCAATGGCTTTATTATTTAATAGCAAAAGGAGTTGTGGCTATTTAATTGTGAGTTTATTAGAAATGGGGCTTTTCGCTGGGCACAGTGGCTCACGCCTGTAATCCCAGCACTTTGGGAGGCCGAGGCGTGTGGATCACCTGAGGTCAGGAGTTCAAGACCAGCCTGGCCAACATGGTGAAACCTTGTCTCTACTAAAAATACAAAAATTAGCCGGGTATGGTGGCAGACGCCTGTAATCCCAGCTACTCGTGAGGCTGAGGCAAGAGAATCACTTGAATGCAGGTGGAGGTTGCAGTGAGCTGAAATTGCTCCACTGTGCTCCAGCCCAGGTGACAGAGTGAGACTCAATCTAAAAAAAAGAAAAGAAAACAAAAGAAATGAGGCTTTTCACTGCCCTTTGTACCCCCAGGTTGTAACCACAAACCACAGCTCTTCTGCTAAGAGCGCATGCATGTTTGCCCTTCTCTGATTCCCCACGAATAAGCCACACACAATTTCAGATTCTGTTGAGGAGGCCTAGACAGCTGTATGTCCCAGCTAACATGCAGGCATCTCCTGTGAGGTATGTTATCCCTCCCCAGAATAAGTCCTCTGAGGGTGGAGCTGTGCCCATTTTACCGATGCAGGAATCGGGGCGCCTCTGTCTTCCTGTGGGTGCTGCCTAAGAAGACTGGGGCTGTATTTGATCATCAGCAGGAAGAAGGGTTCTTGGCGAAGCCGACCGCTTGCTACTGATTTCATTTGGGCCTCGAGGTTATTAGTTTCTCTCCCTGCATCTGTTTCCTCTTGGGGGAAATTGACCGACCCCACCTGCTCACCTGGTCACCGAGTACCCCTACTTTTCTAAGAAAAAGAGAATGAGTTGTTACTTTTTTTTTTCCGTCTTTTTTCTGTTTACCCCTGTTCCTTATTTCCTACTTAGCCCTTTAGAAATGCCATTATAACTTGGCCGGCACAACGGCTCATGCCTGTAATCCCAGGACTTTGGGAGGCTGAAGCAGGTGGATCACTTGAAGCCAGGAGTTTGAGATCAGCCTGGCCAACATGGGGAGACCCCATCTCTACTAAAAACACAAAAATTAGCCAGGTGTGGTGGCACATGCCTGTAATCCCAGCTGCTGGGGAGGTTGAGGCACCAGAATTGCTTGAACCCAGAAGGCAAAGGTTGCAGTGAGCCAAAATTGCATCGCTACACTCCAGCCTAGGAGACAAAGCAAGACTTTGTCCCTCCCCCGGCCATACACGAAAAAGAATGCAATGATAACCTTTTACCTCCCCTTCACCAGGCACTCCCTGCAGGGCAAGCTTATCTAACTATGTGCTTGGAAGCTCCAGAGTGGAACTCACTCCCATCAGGAGATTGCCTCCAGAGAAACGGTCCGTTTACAACCCTAAGTGTGCCCGCTATGAGACTCTCTTCCACCTGTAGAGTTTCAGCCACTCGAAACTCTATCTCACCTGGAGAGTTTATAACCTAGTTCTGCCCATAAAGGTGCTAGCTTGACTGCCCAGTAAATAAAGCACCAAACAAATCTGGGCAGACTCCCACCTGCTCACTTTCTCCCCTGCATGCCATTCATGCCAGACCCCTCCCCCTTTAAAAGTGCACACCTTCTGCTCCAAAAGTGAAGTGGCACCCTTAAGGCAGGAAGCCTGTACTTGTTTCCGTAAGCTAGCTTTAAAATAAAAAGCCACTTGCTTTGTACCAGACCTCACTCTTGTTAACTTTGCAAGTGGTGAGTGACTGAACCTGTGATTGGGGTACAGCCTCTCTTCTGGAAGGGCTGAGGCTCAGTCCAGCCCAGGTAGATGAACGGAGACCCAGGGAAGGAGAGGGCGGAGGGGCCTTCGGGAGCACAGAAACTCCAATGCAGCCATAAGATCAAGACCATAAAAAATGAGTCAGGCGTGGTGGCTCATGCCTGTAATCCCAGGACTTTGGGAGGCTGACATGGGTGGACCACTTGAGGTCAGGAGTTTGAGACCAGCCTGGCCAACATGGTGAAACCCCGTCTCTACTAAAAATACAAAAATTAGCAGGGCATGGTGGTATCTGCCTGTAATCCCAGCTACTTGGGAGGCTGAGGCAGGAGAATCACTTGAACCTGGGAGGCAGACATTGCAATGAGCCGAGATCGCGCCATTGCCCTCCAGCCTGGACGACAGAGTGAGTCTCCATCTCAAAAAAAAAAAAAAAAGACAATGTAAAATGTACATTTCAGAGAAGCGTAAATAGTAGATAATTCATATCCTGGTGAGGTTGGAAGAGGCTGGAAAGCATAAGGAAGGAGATGGTATTCTGGCCAGAGGACAGAGGTCAAAGGCTGTAAAAACCAGAAAAGCGGGAACCATGCAAACGTGACCCAACCAGGAGTGACCATGTAAATAAGAGAAAATGCTCACATGACCCTATTAGTAAAAGGAGGCCGCGTGATCTCATACTCATATGCATATTTATACTTATGCATATTCATAGACTGGAAGGAAAGCACCAAAACATTAATATACTAACGGTGATTGTCTCTGAATGATAGCACTGTGGATGTTTCTTCTTTTTTCAAAGATTCTCATTTTTCTGTAATGAGCCTCAATTATTTAATAAGCAAAAGGGAGGATTGTTGTTTGTGTGTGTGCTTTTATGTTTACATTGGCAGATTTTCCAGATAAGATTTTCAACTCAGAACAATATCATGTCAAGGACAGAGGCTTTGTCACAGGGATAGCTTTACAGTTAGAGAATTACTGGCGCGATGCAGTGGCTCACACCTGTAATCCCAGTGCTTTGGGAGGCTGAGGTGGGAGAATGGCTTGAGTTCAGGGGTTCAAGACCAGCCTGGGCAACACAGCATGACCCCCACCCCCACCCCCACACCCCGCAACATATCTACAAAAAAGTAAAAAATTAGCCGGGCGTGGTGGTGCACACCTGTAGTCCCAGCTACTCAGGAGGCCGAGGTGGGAGGATCACTTGAGCCCAGGTCAAGGCTGCACTGAGCTATGATCACGCCACTGCCCTCCAGCCTGGGTGACAGAGCAAGACCCTATCTCACACACACGAAAAGGAAAATCATTAAGAATTTTCCAAAACATGCTCTACATAATGAAAAATATTCCAGATGGCACTAGGCAATAATATTCATTTCTAAACATTTATATTCATGGAGCTTAGACATTGCTGCTCCTAGCCGAGCCAGTCCATGTTTTACTTTGCACCTTGGGCACTGGTTGCTTAATTATTCACTGTTATCCTCACCAACTCACTGAATCTGCTGCCTGCTGGGAGGTGTTAAAAAAAGCCCTTTTTTAGAGAGATAATTGAATCGGCTGAGGGAAGTGGAGTGTTTTATTTTTGGTGGGGATGGTTGGCTACATTCCATGTATTCTTTTAAAAATCTTACTTGAAGGATTGTTTCTGTCTGGTGATGGCTTATAGCTTTTCGATTTTGCGATTCTGCCTTGTTCCTGAGCAAGGTATAGATGCATGGCGATAAAATTCCATTTGTCGCGTCTTTATTCCAATCTGGGTGTGTGCTTCTGTGTTCAGAAGGCAGCTGGGGTCATTACCAAAAAATCCTATGCAATTTTGGAGTATGTAAGAGGAGTTCCACCTTTCTACAAGTCAGGTTTGGTGGCTCAGGGGAGCCATGTCTCCAGGCCTTCAGCTCATGCTGGTTAGGGAGTCAGGCAGCTGCTTCATAGGAGAACAGGTGAGGAAAGGGTCGGCTGGTTGTTTTCCTCTGTATTGATTACTATTATCAATGAATCGACTGAATTGATGAGATATTTTGGCACTATGCTGTTTGGCTTTAGTCCTGCTAATAGGACCCAGCAGAGAGCTCTTGAAGACACTCAGCTCAGAGGAAGCAGACTTTAAAAATTGTTACTATGTTAAAATATACATAACATACAATTTACCATTTTAACCTTTTTTAAGTTAATTTTTTTTTCAAGATGGAATCTTGCTCTGTTGCCCAGGCTGGAGTGCAGTGGTGTGATCTTGGCTCACTACAACCTCTGCCTCCTGGGTTCAAGCGATTCTTCTGCCTCAGCCTCCTGAGTGGGATTACAGGCACGCGCCACCACACCTGGCTAATTTTTGTATTCTTAGTAGAGTTGGGGTTTCACTATGTTGCCCAGGCTGGTCTCGAACTCTTGAACTCATGATCTACCTGTCTTGGTCTCTCAAAGCTTTGGGATTACAGGCGTGAGCCACCATGCCTGGCCCATTTCAACAATATCAAGTGTACAGTTTAGTTCCATCAAACACATTCACATGGTTGTGCAACCACCACCACCATCTAGCTCCAGAAGTTTTTCATCTTCCCAAAGTGAGACTCTGTCCCATTGAATTCTCACTCCCCTTTTACCCCATTCCCTAGCCCCTGGCAGTCACCATTGTACTTTCTGTCTCTATAAAGTGGACCAGTCTTAGAACCTCATATAAGTGGCATCATAAGGCGTTTGTGTTTTTGCAACCAGATGTATTTGCTACATTTTACCCATCCGCTCGTTGATGGCCATTTGGGTTTCGTTCCTACTTTGGGCTGTTATGACAAAGGCTGCTGTGAACACAGGTGTGCAAATACCTGTTCCTGTCTCTGCTTTCACTTTTCTTTTGGGTACATGCCCAGAAGTCGAGTTGCTGAACAAGCAGACATTTTAATAGAAACTAGGCCATTTGGAAATCTCTCTCTTTCCTGAGCCATGACATCAGAGGGGCCCCTAGGAAATTTAGACACCACAGCAGCATCAAACCCAGAAACATCAGTCTGAGCTGGTGGGGTCTTCAGAAGCCTTGGAGTCCAAAGCCCTTGCTGTATGCAGAATCTGCATTGAGTCCAAGTTATGCAGCAAAACAGTTCTTCTATCCTGGTGGTAATGACTGGGCCCAGGGATCAGCTGCTTAATGGATCCTCTCAAGGATAAAGCAGAAGGGAACAGCAAATCTGGAGGAGCTGTAGGGGAAATTTTCTGCTGTGTCAGGAACTATCTGCTGCCCATGACCTGCCTGGTGCATGGACACATTTCTCCTTGAGATGGGCCAGGGAATTTCAAGAGGCGCCACAAGCCTCATTAAATCCAAAGTGAGAGGAAATGTAAAGTGTTAAATGGTGCTGCTAAGTCAGGGAGATAAGCCACTGTCCATCAGGGAGTTCCTACACGCAGACATTATCAATCAAAGGCTCTGTGCAGCGATCATCTGAGAGTCTGACTCAGCAACAGGTGTAGGGAACGCTGGGGTGGATGTTGTAGCCATGGATCATTCTTTCTGGCGGTCCAGCTCTGGCCACTGGAGACTGATGATCATTTTCCCAGCCTCCCTTAAAGCTAGGAACCTGCCATGTGACCTATGCACCACCAAACAGAGGCTAGGGATAGAGAGAAGCAGGTACCAGGCATGTCCACTTTGAAACTGGGTGGTCACAGCTACATCTAAAGTCTAGAGAGAGGGATCAGCCCGGTTGCTGTTTGCTTCTAACAGAGTGAGCTGTGATACTGCATTGAACCAGTTCTGTTCTGTGACTTGAGGCTTGCTCCTGACTCTGTAGACTCCAAGCCAGGATCTCTAGCCTTCCTAGAGATCTGAGTTACCCAGCATTCTCCTTCTCTTTCTTTCCCCTTCTTTTTCTCCCTTCTTTCTTTCGCTATTTTATTTTTTAAGATGGAGTCTGGTGTTGTCACCCAGGCTGTAGTGCAATGATGTGATCTCGGCTCACTGAAATCTCCGCCTCCAGGGTTCAAGTGATTCTCCTGCCTCAGCCTCCCAAGTAGCTGGGACTACAGGCACCCGCCACGACACCTGGCTAATTTTTGTATTTTTAGTAGAGATGGGGGTTTCACAATGTTGCCCAGGCTGGTCTCAAACTCCTGACCTCAGGTGATCCATCCGCCTCAGCCTCCCAAAGTGCTGGGATTACGGGTGTGAACCACTGTACCTGGCCCCTTCTTTCTTCTTCTCCTTCTTTCTTCTTCTCCTTTTTCCTCTTTTTCTTCTTCTTCCTTCTCTCCTTTCCCTTCCCCTTCTCCTGCTCCTTCTTATTTTTCTGTTCGAGATAAGATCTTGCTCTGTCGCCCAGCCTGGAGGGCAGTGGCACAATCACAGCTCACTGTAGCCTTGACCTCCCAGGCTCAAGCTATCCTCCCACCTCAGCCTCCCAAGTAGTCAGGACTCTAGGTGCACACCACCATGCCTAACTAATTTTTGGCTTTTTTTTTTTTTTGTAGAGATGGAGTCTCACTGTATTGCCCAGGCTGGTCTTGAACTCCTAGGCTCAAACAATCTCCCATTTCAGCCTCCCAAAGTGCTGTGATTACAAGCATGAACCAGTATTCTTTTTGTTGTTGTTGCTGTTTTTGAGATGGAGTCTCATTCTGTCATCAGGCTGGACTGCAGTGGTGCGATCTCAGCTCACTGCAACCTCTGCCTCATGTGTTCAAGTGATTCTCCCGCCTCAGCCACCCGAGTCGCTGGGATTACAGCTGCACACCACCACAGCCAGCTAATTTTTGTATTTTTAGTAGAGACGGGGTTTCACCATGTTGGCCAGGATGGTCTTGATCTCCTGACCTTGTGATCCGACCACCTTGCCTCCCAAAGTGCTGGGATTACGGGTGTGAGACGCCATGCCCGGCCGTAGTTGTTTTTAGATAGAATTTTGGTCTTGTTGTCCAGGCTGGAGTGCAATGCAAGACCTCAGCTCACTGCAACCTTCACCTCCTGGGTTCAAGTGATTCTTTTGCCTCAGCCTTCTGAGTAGCTGGGATTACAGGTGCCCACCACCACACCCAGCT
>CAUYQU010016581.1:0-98002 GCA_963574635.1 Cheracebus regulus | reverse complement strand
TTAGCTCTTCTTGTTGCATTGATCCTTTCACCACCATGTAATGTCCCTCTTTGTTTCTTGTGTTCTTTGTTGTTTTAAAGTCTGTTTTATCAGAGACGAAAATCACAGCTTCTGGTAATGCTAACTGGCTGTTTTGCTCATTAGTTGATGTAGATTCTTCAAAAATAAATGTTTCTTTTACAGATAAATCCCCATTTTGCCCTATCTCTCCTCTTTAAAACATATATATATATCACAAGTCATCAAGCAATCTTCTTTTAATCCATTCGTTTCACCCCCTCCTGGCATAAATAACTATACTGGGGTTAGTATGTATTATTGAACCATGCATGTTTTCTTTTAAAAATATTATCTGTTTATTTTTAATTGACAAATCTTTTTTGGCTTTTGCTATGTGTCTGCATCTGTAATTATCCACAAGTAATACATCTCTTTAGGATTTACTTATTTTTAAGTGTAGAAAAACTTTATGCCATATCCTTTGCCACATGCTTTTTATTTAACTAGACATGATCTTTATGATGTAAATAAACATACATAACAAGTTTAAAGGCATCTATGGGCACAATGTTTAAGAACTCAGAGGATGACTACCTCTGGAGCCACAGAGGGAAATACAATGATGACTTCCTCTGGAGTGATGGAGGGATTTACTTATTTTTAAGCATGAAAAACTTTATGCCATATCCTTTGTCACATGCTTTTTATTTAACTAGACGTGATCTGTAGGATGTAAATAAACATACATAATAAGTTCAAAGGTATCTATGGGTACAATGTTTAAGAATTCAGATGATGACTACCACTGGAGCCACAGAAGGAAATACAAAAGGAAAGAGGTACAACAACTCCAACTACAATCCTTTAGTTCTTAAAAACATGAAACTATAATAAAAGGTTCAGATTTAATCAAGAAAAGGGTAAATACGTATATGTGCATTATTCTCTACATTTTCTTCATCTGAAATAGTTCTAGATTTAAGAAAAAAAATCCCAGTGGTACCACTAGAAGAAAAATAGGAGATGTATCTTCCAAAATAACAAAGGATGTTAAAAGAGCAAAGAAAGCAGCGTCCATATAACAAAAGGGACAAAATAGGAGCAAGTAAGCATTAAAAACTAAACACATTTAAGATGACAGATGTCAGAGCAAAATTTACAATAAACATAAATACATGGAATAGCTATTTTTAAAACTAACAATAAACAGATGAGCCAGTCTTACTCATGACTGGGATACTTTCCATAAGTCCAAAGGTAAATAAGCACATGAATACGGTGAAATAAGCCTGTGACTACGGTTATTGTCTTCGCCTAGAATAGATCACATGAGAGCCCTCTTGTTTCTAATATCAGGAGAGTCCTTTTTTTTTTTTTTTTTTCAGTGAGAACAAGATCTCATATGCCCATGCAGTATACTCCCTTCAACAGAAATCCCTAAACGACTAATGCAACAAATAAAAGTGGTCTCTTCGCGCTAACTCTTCTTCTATAGTTCACCTACAATCTGCTTTTCCTGTATTTCTTGCTAAAGCTCAGGAATCATTAAAGACTACAGGGCCAGTCTACAGCCATGCTACCCTGGACTAGCCTGATCTCAGGAGCTTAGTAGGGTTAGGTCTTGTTAGTACCTGCATGGGAGACGGCTTGGGAATACAGAGTGCTGTAGACTTAAAACATAAAAAGACTACAGAACAATGATGTGTGTTTGGACGCAGGTCCCCAAATCTGCCTCTTCAAAAGAAAAATTGCAACAGCCCTGGCAAAAGACTCAGCCTTTGGTAACAGTCCAGGGGGCTGTTGAGTCTCCAGGGCCAGGAAGTTTCCCCAGCTAATAGTGGGGACAGCTTCCCTGGAGGTAGGAATCAGCTGGAGTCCCTGCCTCTCCCCTTCTGGTGCCCAGGTAATGCCATCTGCAGACACTTCTGTCATCCTCCCATCCTTGGGGGGCTCTTTCTCCAGCTCCAATTCGCGAGCGTCAAAGCTTGCCGCTGTACAGCCTCCAAGAAGCAGCAAGCCCAGGTCCCACATGGCCACAGTTACACAGACAAGCCCTCCCCCGTCCGGTTCTCTGAATTGCGCTCAAGTGATCAGCCTGGGCTGCTATGCTGTATCACTCCCAAGGAAAGCTCCGCCCAACTGTTGAGTCCTTGCACTTTAGACCCCTTGCCTGAGAGCGGGTGCAAAACAAACAGGCCGGAAGTGCGCCAGTGAGCGAGGCGCTAGGAGGCCGGAAGTGAGTCACGCGCGTGGGGTGCTTGGAGGCCGGAAGTGCGTCATGCACACGGCTGCTCTTGCTTTCTAAGATGCAAGTGGTCCACATCTCGGCGTTTCCGATTGGGAGACATCCACTTCCTTTCCTTGTACACACTTTTTTCTCTTCTCAGGAACTTCACACCTGGATCATTCTCCATTTGGGTGGGTCAGGAAAGCAGTCGCAAATGTCTGGGATCAGTTGACTGTCGGGAAGGAATTCATAATAAAACCGCGGTCACCACAGGCCCAGATGGTGACGTTCGTTTCCTGGGTGCTTTCTTACTGGTCTTTTTGAGTTTTGGTTCACTTCACACTGAATCAACTTCCTTCCACGAGCTCTGCCACTTCCAGGCCATTGAGGAAGATTCTTGTGTCTCTGAGGAGCTTTTGTCTTCTGTAAAATGAGCCAGTCAGATTATACCATTCAAGGTGTCCTTAATTCCATGCACTGTAATCTCCAATGATTTGCCATTATCCCTAGAGTCCAAGTCAACATTCAAGGCTCCTCAGAGCCTTGCCCTTCTTCCTCTCTAAATGATAACAAAATGCCAAAAGCATAGGGCATATCCTATGCCAAGCTTGGTAAGAGAGATAGCTCCAAGGTATTAGTGCCTGTGGCTTTCTGGCTCCACAGAAGAGAACTCTGGCCAGGATTTTGCTGGACTCAGAACGTTTGTGATCACTGTCACAGAATTATATAACAAACAGGGGACTTAGAGCTTCTCATTCCCATCTCCTTTACAACAGTATGACATAGTGGTAAGGAGCACAGCCTGGCATCAGGATGCTTTGTTTCAAAGGCCAGAAGACTACTCTGTGACCTTTGGTACATTATTTAACCTGTAAGTGTCTTATTTCTTTATTTCTAAAATTGGGATAATAATAGTATTTATTCCTGGGATTGTGAGGATTAGATATTAGTAGATGTAAATCAGTACAGTGTCTAGCACATAATAAACACTAGATATTAGCTATTATTACACTCGTTAGGTATTAGGTATTAATCCAGTGCTCAACCCTTTTTTTAAAACCTTTGAAAATGATTATGGTCCTCAGTGGGTTTGGGCATCTGTATACTTGTTACTACCAGACCAGATAGTATAAGCAAAGCCTGGTGGCAGTTCAGGGTTGGTTCTTAGGAGATCAGAGTGCTAAAATGGCTAGCTCATCATGAGCTGAGGACTTCCAGGATGACTAGCTAGACTTGCTGTTCAGCGGGGATTTCTACAACACTAGTCCAGGGAAATGGGACCATGACCCAGGTCTTCAAGAGCAACCCTCAGGTTTTCTGCAGAGTGTAAGCTCCTTAAAGAAGAAGCTTTTCTATCTTGTCTATTACTGTATCCCAAGTTTCTAGAATAGTGTTTATAACACAGTTCATGATCAATAAGCATTTTTTGGATGAATAGAGTTGGACATAAATGATTATATGCCCTTACTATAATGGAGAGTGGGACAGATAATATAGGCACTCGCTGAAGAATGAATAATGAGTAAGAGAAAAATCAAGACTCAAAAAGTTTTGGTAAGGTCACGGCATATAATAGGTAGCAGAGTTAAGACTTAAACCCTAGATTCTTTCCACCATATCAAACTGGCTTTCCAGAACAATATGCTAGATGGTATTCCAAGTTCCAATAAGCTTTTCTATGTTCTCACACCATGGGCACAAGCTCTCTGACCTCAGTCCCTTCAGTAAGAGAGAGAGAAGAGTGACTAACTATAAGAGGAAAAATCATCAAATTCTTAAATAAGGGCCAAAGAACCATATAAGATGACACCATTCCCATTTTACAGATGAGGAAACTGAACACAGAAAGATTAAATAACTTGCTCAAAGTCATGCACAGCTCCTATGTGGCAGATCCAGAATTCAAACCATGATAGCTTGGCCTCAGTGTATACACATAAGCACTTTATCACTGCCTCAGAAATGTAGTCCTATGTCGCATAGTGAAGGAGAATTTGAAATATGTTAAGTCAAACTAATGTTTCCAAGCCTCCATTTACTAACTGTGATTTAAGGCAAGTTACCTAGAGTCTCTGTCTTCAATTTTCTCACCTATAAAATGGGTACAGTATTAATACCTATTTTGCAGGCTGAGAAGATTAAATAGCATACAAAAAACTTACCTTGTGTCTAACTTACTGTAAACATTCACTACATTCCTAATTGATTGTTTCATTTTTATTGAGTTTTTAAAAAAATTTTTTAGAGTAGGGGTCTCTCTATGTTGCCCAGGCTGGATTTGTGCTTCTGATTCTCCCCAGTCAGCCTCCCAAATAACTGGGAATATAGGTGCATGCCACTATGCCCAGATGAGGCATAATTTGAATAAAGAGTACAAATCGTAAGTGTACAACTTGATGAACATTTATATATGTAACTCCAACCGATCAAGATATAGAATGTCCCCAGCACCCCAGAAACTTCTCTCTTATACCTTTCCTAGTTGATAGCCTCCCCAAAATAATCACTATTCTGACCTCCATCACCTTAGCTTTACCTGTATTTAAACTTTGTATAAATGGAATCATATTGTAATAGAACCATGCAGCTGGTCTCTTTCACCTAATATAATATCTTTGAGATTCATCTACTGGATGTAACTATAGTTCATTCATTTTTATCATTGTTTAATAGTTCATTGTTGAATAAACCACATTTTTTATCCAAAAAATCTACTGTGATATTTAGGTTGTTTTTACTTTTTGGCTCTTATGAATAAACTTGAAGCTTACTTATGAATAACTGCAATAAAAATTTCCACACGTCTGGTGAACATAAGTTCTTATATCTCTTAAACATACCTAAGAGTGAATTTGCTGAGTCATTGGAGATCATACATTTTGTCTCAGTCAATAACTGCCACCAGACCAGGTGGTATAAGCAAAAATATAACACAACTTTATTGTCATTAATAATTTTTTTTTCTTTTTTTATGTTTTAGAGATGTTGCCCAGGCTGGTCTTGAACTCCTGGGCTAAAGCAATTCGCTGCCTCAGCCTCCCAAATTGCTGGAATTACAGACATAAGCCACCATGTCCAGCTAATAACAATTTTTAATACCCCCTAATTCCCAGCCATAATCCATTTTCCCTGATTGCCTCAAAAATGTCTTTTTACAGGTGATTTATTCTAATCATGATCTAAACAAGGTCCTCATGCTGCATTTAATGATTCGTCTAAGTCTGTGTCAAATGCAGTTTTTCAGAATGCTTGTACCAATTTACCCTTTACGAGCGGCATATGAGAGTACCATCTGTTCTACGTCACACTCAATAAATGTGAATCATTATGAGAATAGCAACTCTAATTATTTGGTGAGTCAGAGGAGGAAAGCTAAAATTATACTGGGTTTTGCCTAGGGTGACTGAGTAGGTGGTGATGTTTCAGCGGGGAGGTGGACAAGCAGTAATGAGCTTTTGGTGTCTGCATGGAAACACATCTACCTGGACATATCATCTGAAGCCCAGGGGAAAGTGCAGGGCAGAGGCAGTGATATGGGTGGATAAAGATGTAAGACCAGATGGGATCACACTGAGCCAACAGAGAATTTGTAACCAAATAGCCTAGCCTGAAAATGCACTTTAAAACCTTTTTTTCTTTTTTCTGTTTTTTCCCTAATCTCAAGATACAACCTTGAAGCTTACTGCAGATACTATTGTTTTCTTCTCCTTCATCTTAAAATACAGCCTTGAAATTCACATTCTTTGAAATACCATGCCCCTCCCTTTCTCACCATATACTTCCTTACACCATGCACATTTACCTAACTATATGCTTGTATCTAATTATGTGATTATGTAGAAATTCCAGGAGCTAATCTTGAAACAGACCAAGCATAGGGACCCAATGGCAAAATTCCAGAAATTCAAGGCAGTTAGTCAACAACCTGGCCATTGTAGAGATGATGCCAGCCCATGCTCCAAGTGGACCACAGCTCAAGATAGCCACCGGAACAAGACATGCAGACCTTGCACTCAGCACCCCCTCACATGCCTCCCCCACCAAGTTCCACTCTTTAAGCCCCTCTCCCCAGCCCAAAATTTGAAGTGGTTACTTTGGATGTGAATCTGGCCACTTCCCCATTGCAAGTTTTGGTAAATAATGTCACTTTCTTTCTATCATGCCTCGCTCTTGTTATTGGATTCTGCAAGCAGCAGAGACATGCATTCGTTACTAGTTCAAAGGCCAGATGGCTCATTTAAATAGAATAGGTGCCTAGGCTTCTGTATTTTTCAGATGTCCCCTGCATGGTTATGACACACATCAGTGTTTCAGCACCACTGATGAAAGCAGTGGGTTAAGGAAGGAACCCAAGAAAGCAATGACATTTTAAGAAGAAACAGAAAGAAGAACCTTCTCATGACATAGGTTCAAATTAAGAGAAGAGAACTAGGAGAATGTAGAATCTTGGAAGACACAGAAGTAGGGTTTTACTTGACTTCTTTTAGTTGATGAGAATCCAACTGTGTCAAATCAGCAGAGTTTTAATTAAAAAAAAGATATTAATAAAATAAGGATCACAACAGTACCACCTAGTGGAAACTTCTGGGAGATGTAATCACCCGTCCTCTCTCTTGCTCCTCTTGCCTGGAATCTGCCATTGGTCAGTTCACTTGCAGAGATTTCACTACATATCTGTGTCCTACAAGTTTCATTCCTGAGGTCTTTACCTTTCATATTCTCCACAAGTAGACCCAAAGTTTGCGTCTAGTTTGTTATTTGCAGTGTTATACCCTACTTCATGTTTTTCTTTTTTTCAGATGCAGTCTCACTCTGTCGCCCAGGCTGGAATACAGTGATACGATCTTGGCTCACTGCAACCTCTGCCTCCTGAGTTCAAGCAATTTTCCTGCCTCAGCCTCTTAAGTAGCTGAGATTACAGGTGCCCACCACCACGTCTGGCTAAATTTTGTATTTTTAGCAGAGACAGGGTTTCACCACGTTGGTCAGGCTGGTTTTGAACCCCTGATCCACCCGCCTCAGCTTCCCAAAGTGCTGGGATTACAGGCATGAGCCACCATGCCCAGCTTTGTTCATCTTAAATATTTAATTTTGGGTCTTTCCCAACATAGCTGGAATCTTTTTTGCATATTTACTTGCTTTAATAATGTAAATGTGGTCTCATACTGGGTAGAATTATCTTACTTGTTGCTCTTTGGAAAAACTTCTATGATCCCTGCCAGGCGAGGTATCAGAGCCCCGGCAATGGAAAGTGGTTGGCTGGCAGGTGTTAAAAAAAAATTTACAGTACAAGTTTGTAAAAAAGCTTTTATTAGAAAGAACACGGCAGAAGAGTGCAGTGGTGCACTACAGCAAGAGAGGACTGAGCGTGCTGGTGGGTTTTCCTTAGGGGTATTAATGAACCTTAAAGCGGGGGTTTAAGGGTAATTTGGACCACATTAGCAACGAAGGTCATGAAAAATGATCACATTTATAGACATTTTGGTGCCTTGATGTCAGCAAGGGTTGCACAATGAGTTTCAACGTGCAGGCATTCTGGAGATGTATAGAAATTCTAGTTACTTATAAATTTGGGGGAAAGAAGTCTGGTACCAGATGCCAACTTTCGATAATAGGGAAGTCTAATTACTTCCAAATTCCTCAGACAAGGAGTTCTGCCTCTGGATGGTCTCTTTGATGGCCACCAGGTGATCTTTGCTCCCCTCCATCATTATTAGTATCGTCATTTTTGAACCAGACCATATTCTGGCATCAAGAGGGAAGAAAAATTAACAATCTTCAACCATCTAAAGGGCCTGACTCTGTCCTGAATATCAAATAGCACTCTGACAAGCAGCTACATTTACATAGCGCAATGGCAACATCTAGTGTTAGCTGTATAAATTTCATCTAGCTCTGCAATTTATCTGAAATTTAAGCACAGGGTCTCAGTGCCTCAGAATCTTCGCCTCAGCTTCCTTCAGGGCCAAGAAATATTTCCTTCCAATTTGTAATTTGCCTTTGGATTTTCTTAACAATCGCTCTTTAATTCTGTACATTATTGGGTTTAAAATTAATGTACAATAGACTAGAGATGTTTAGAGTGTACATTGTAATGAGTTTTGACCAGCAGAGAACAAAACAGAAAAGCAAACAAACAAAAAACCCTTGTCCAAATAGAGCTTACATTCTTAATGGCCAAAATTATGTCACATGGCTGCTCCTGACATCAGAGGCATCTGGGAGGCAAGTTTTTTACTTTCTTGCTTCCATAGTAGGAAGAAGATGGAAAGGAGGTTGCGTGAGCCCATCCACAGTTCCTGCCACAGTGAGACTGAGAAGCACTCCAATTATGTAAGTGCTTACATACAACAGTTAAGGTTAAAGCATGTTTCAGAAGTATTGACATGCATGTTCTTTACATCAGCCCTATTATTACTATTATTATTAACTTAGATGCTTTCATATTTGATGGCATGTAAATATATCCTCTAGCACAAGACCTTGATTCACAGAGGACCTCCAGCCAATGATAGATCTTATCTTGGCACCAATAATGTACACCCCATGGTTTCCTAGTGTTGATTAGACCTTTCATTAGTTTGCATACCGCGTTCACTGTAAAGGTTCTCTGTATGCTACAAGTTCGTCTGGCTTTGCTAGGTCTCAAGTTGTTCACAGACTGCTTGTTTTCCAGACTCCCCTTGATGGAAAGAAACAGATATCTACGAGATTGGATGAGTGGGTCCACTCATCTGGCTCAGAATATATCCATTCTTATTGAGTAAACATTATATCACAGTTTACAAAAATGTACTCCAAAATTCCTGGGACTTACCACCAGAGTACACTTCCCAAGGGAAAATCCATCAGAGCACTGGTTCTCAAACTTGGCTGCACACTGGGATCACCTAGGAAGTTAAAAAAAAAAATAGTGCCTGAGACCCACCCCCAAAAGAGCGATTCTCAACTAGGTGATTTGCCCCACTACTAGAAATACATGGATATGTCTTTTGGTCAGTACAAATAGGTAAGTGTCCTACTGGCATCTAGTGGGTAGAGACCAAGGATGCATTTAAACAACCCACAATGCACAGGACAGCTCCTATGGCAAAGAATTATCTCATTCCAAATGTCTATAGTGTCAAGGTGGAGAAACTCTGTCCAAAGACAACTCTCAATATGCAATCAGCCTGGGCATGGGATTGTTAAAACCTCCCCAGGTGATTACACTATGCAGTGAAGTTTGAGAACCACTGCTAGAGACCTGTTCCTAGAGAATATTCAATTATATGGCTAAATTACTCTCAACCCCATGCCATTGAGCTTGAACTGAAATTTTTCCATCTCTTCTTATTTGATTTGGGAGTTGTTAGTTTGGGAGGTGATGGTGGTTGGAAGGAGGAAGAGCCAGTTGCTTTTGTGAGAAAGCCTAGGTTTCCCACAGCATGCTAGAATGGGCATCTCTATAAATAGAAGTCTTGCTGTTATTATTCACCTTGTGAGTTGGCCTCCCTGGCATAGCTCAGGAGGAGGATCATTAACCACAGCCAAACACACACATCCTGGGGTGCAGGTCACTCAAAATTACATGTGGGAGAAGCAACTCCTTCGCAAATGAACACTCCCTGATGTTTCACAGAATAACAACTTCTCCCACTGGGGGACTTCCCAGGAAGGACTACCGCAGTTGTGAAATTAGGGAGAACCAGTCACATAGAATGCAATGTGAATGATGCTCCCAGGCTTCATGGCCCTCAAAGTAAATTTCACATTCACCAGAATGCCTAGATTTTAAATCAGCCCCATACACAACACACACACACACACAGAAGTTCAAGTGATTCTCCTACCTCAGCCTCCCAAGTAGCTGGGACTACAGGCACATGCCACCATACCCAGCTAATTTTTGTATTTTTAATAGAGACAGGATTTCACCATGTTGGCCAGGATGGTGTAACATGGTGAAATCTCTTGACCTCATGATCCTCTCAGCTCGGCCTCCCAAAGTTCTGGGATTACAGGCATGAGCCACCACGCCTGGCCGTGTGTGTGTGTGTGTGTGTGTGTGTGTGTGTGTGGGTGTGTGTGTGTGTGTGTGTGTGTGTGTGTGTGTGTAGAGAGAGAGAGAGAGACAGTGTCTCGCTCTATTGACCAGGCTGGAGAGTGCAGTGACACCATCATCACTCACTGCAGCCTTGGCCTGCTTGTCTAAAGCCGTCCCCCTCCCTCCACCTTGTGAGTGGCTGGGACTACAGGTGCATGCCACCATGCCTGGCTAATTTTTTAATTTTTTTGTAGAGCCAGGGTTTCACCATGTTGCCCATGCTAGTCTCAAACTCCTGGCCCTAAGTGATCCTCCTGAAGTGCTGGGATTACAGGCATGAGCCACCACACCTGGCCCAGTCCAGGCTACATGAAATATTTAAATACTTTGGCTACATGAAAATATACCACTAGCTCTCCATACGTACTTCAACATTTATTTATATTATCTCAGATGATGCTAGGAAAATATACATTACTCTATATGTTACTATGTACTAAATATGTTACTATATACTATATATATATATATAATATATGTTACTATGTACATGTATATTATATATACTATATGTATACATATGTATATTTATAGATAATATGTAAAATTTGTAAGGCAAATAGGGTCATATTATACAAGCCAAGCTACAACTTGCTTTTTTCACTTAACGCTCCATATTACCCACTTTGCATGCTCAGGCATGCAGATACATGTTATTCCTCTAACAGCTGCAAATATTACGTTGCATGGACTTGATTTTAAGGAATAGCCACATATTAGATGTGAGTGGAACGAACACAGGCATTTCCTGAGCCCCATAACATGACACTTAAAGGACAAAAAGGATGCAGATTCACAAGGACAAGAGAGTGAGAAAGGAGACAAAAGCAGATGAGAGATGTTCACACCGTTTGTGAAGATAGAGAAGCAGTAACCAGAAAAAGCCTCACCTGGGAATGGGACTGGGAGGAGTGTGGTCAGGACAATGGGTGATACCAGGAAACAATCTGATTCACCCAGTGGAAAGGCTCAGGGATCGGGCATCAGAGACTCCGCAAGGCAGAGGCGAGCCATGTAACAAATGTATAAGGAGCAACTGGACTGGCCAATCCCATTCCTATCTGCAAAGCCCAGAGACCTCTCCTCCCAAACTGTGTAACACAGGAGCTTTATTCTCTGGGGGGAAAACAAGCAGAGGGCCAGATGGAGGCAGTAGATTTAACACAGGGAGATGATTAACAGTGCATGCTGAACATACATCACAAGGCCCTGCACTGCCCCAGCCCCATTCTCCCACCTGGCTCTCAAAACACTATCAAGCAGGCTTATACTCTCTGCACAGGAACCTTAGAGGCAATGAATAACCCCAGATAAACCTACAAAATATCTGGGGTAAGGATCTATCCGCAAAAAAATGCCATAGTGTCACCAATTCTTCTTTACCACAGAGGACTGGGTGTGATTCTAGGATGCCAAACACAGCCATGCCTATAGGTAGCACAAACATAATAGAAATGACAAGGAAGAAGAGAATTTCTAGAAATAATGAACAAAAGTATATTTAGCACTAAAACTAGTGATCGAAGGGACACACTGGTAGGAGGTCATGGGGAACCATGGAGGATGTCAGGCTGAGCTGGACAGGGGTGAAGGCGGAGCAGGATGTCTACCTCTTAATTCCCATCAAGGAGACAAGGGGGTCTTGACAGAGTTATCATGGGACAGAGATCAACAGTGACCAACCTGATTCAGCAGACGCCTTGGTGTACCTACTATGCGCCAGATTCCATGTCAGGGAACACGTAGGGATGTAGAAGTAGGATGCTGTCCAACAATGTAGCAGTGCATCCGGGGAGATTGCCACTCATGACGTTCCCTGCTTTCCTAGAGTCCGGGGACTCTCCCCTTCCTACTTTCACAGCTCTTTGCCCAGCCACGAATCCATTTGCCTACACGCTTCCTAGTTCCCTTACTTTCCTCCAGCCTGACAGAGAAGTGTCTTTCCCAGTGCACTCCCACTAAAGAACATCTGCGAGGATCACCACTGAAGGTCCCTTCTGCTTGTATGACAAACCAACAAACCAGCATGGGAAACGCTCACTATGTGCAAGGGACTTACTTTGGCATTCAAATTTCATCATACAGGATAAAGAAAATGTGGTTCATATATACCATGGAATACTACACAGCCATAAAAAAAGAATGAGATCATGTCTTTTGCAGCAATATGGATACAGCTAGAGGCCCTTAGCCTAAGCAGATTAACACAGGGACAGAAAACCAAATGCCGCATGTTCTCACGTATAAGTGGGGGCTCAACGTTGAGTACACAAGGACACAAAGAAGGGCACAGCAGGCACCAGAACCTACTTGAGGGTGGAGGGTGGGAGGAGTGTGAGGACAGAAAAACCACCAACGGGTATTCTGCTTGTCACCTGGGCGACGAAATTATCTGTATACCAAGCCCCTGTGACACACGATTTACCTATCTAACAAGCCTGTACATGTACCCATGAACCTAAAATAGAATTTTAAAAAGGAAAAACAAATTTTATCATAGAGGCTTGAAACTTTGGCGTTTATAAAAATGTCTTCAAAACAAAGGAGGACTAACTTAGCAGATAGGAGAGAATGATGATTTTGTTCATAACACCCTACTAAGAGGGAAACTGGTTTTAAAAGTTTTTTTTTAGCTCTGCACTTCTAGAAGAGAGATGTGTTCCTCAGACAAACTCGCCTGAAGCCTTGGGGTCATAGCATGATCCACTGGAGAACAGTGGGGTACTTTGGACAAGATGTTCACAGTGGCTTAGGCTCACAACCAACCTCTTTTTGTTATCATACCTATTAAAACAGTTTCATGAAAAAATTAGATAGTCATGGCCAACAAGCACATGAAAAGATGCTCAATGTCATTAGTCATTAGGGACATGCAAATCAAAACCAAAATGAGGCCGGGTGCAGCAGCTCATGCCTGCAATCCCAGTACTTTGGGGCGCCGAGGCGGGTGGATGACCTGAAGTCAGGAGTTTGAGACCAGTCTAGCCAACATGATGAAACCCTGTCTCTACTAAAAATACAAAAAAAAAAAAAAAAAAATAGCCTGGCACGGTGGTGGGCACCTGTAATCCCAACTATTCGGAAAGCTAAGGCAGTAGAATCACTTGAACCAGGGAGCTGGAAGTTGCAGTGAGCAGAGATCACACCACTGCACTCCAGCCTGGGCAACAGAGTAAGACTCTGTCTCAAAAAAAGAAAAAATGTGATACTACTTGACACCCATTAGGTTAGCCATAATTAAAATGGAAAATAACAACATTGTGGAGAATGTGGAGAAATTAGAACCCTTATGCATAGCTGGTGGAAATGTAAAATAGTGCAGTCACTGTGGGAAAGTTTGGTGGTTCCTCAAAAAGTTAAACATAAAATCACCAGCAATTCTACTGCTGGGCGTATAGTAGTCCCCCATTATCCTCAGGGGGTAGGTTCCAAGACCCACAGTGAATACCTGAAATCATGCACAGTACCAAATCCTATGTATGCCATGCTTTTTTCCTATACATACATACCTAAGATAAGGTTTAATTTATAAATTAGGCACGGTAAGAGATTAACAACAACAATGATAAAATAGAACCATCATAATAACCTGCCAGCATCACTACTCTTGCATTTTGGGGTCATTAAATAAGGGTTACTTGAATACAAGCTCTGCAATGTGATGACAGTCCATCTGATCTCTGAAACAGCTACCAAGTGACTGACAGGTAGGTAGCGTCAACAGTGTGGATACGCTGAACAAAGGTGTGACTCACGACTCAGGCAGGACAGGGTGGGACAGGGAGAGGTTGCATCACATTACATGCAATTGAACATGCAACTGAACAGAATGACATGCAATTGAACACCTATGAATTGTTTACTTCTGGAATCTTCCATTTAATATTTTTGGGCCATGGATGACCAAGGATAACTGAAATAGCAGAGAGGGGGAATACTGTGTACCCAAAAGAACTGAAAAGAGGTATTCAAACAGATACCTTGTAGAGGAATGTGTGTTGCGCAGCACCAGTCTCAATACCGAAAAGATGGAAACAGCCCGAATCCCCACCAGCTGACGAATAAATACAATGTGGTGTATTCTCATACAATTGAATATTATTCAGCCATAAAGAGGAATGAAATACTGAAACATGCTACAACGCAATGAACCTTGAAAATGTTATGCTAAGCCAAAGCAGACAGACAGAAAGGGCTACATGCTGCAATGATTTCATTTACAAAACATTCAGAACAAACAAATCTATAAAGACAGAAAACAAACAAGCCATGGCGGGGGTGTGGGGTGACAGAACGGGGACTGACTGCTTCGTGGGTACAGAGTTTCCTTTTGAGGTGATAAAAATGTCTCTGAAATAAATAGAGGTCGTGGTTGCACAACATTGTGAATGTACTAAATGTCACTGAATTGTAATCCTTACAATGGTTAATGGTTAATTTTATGCTATGAGAATTTTACTCAATTAAAAAAATCCACAAAATAAACCCAGACTCCCATATGTTTTTAGCTTAATATTTAACATTTTCAAATATAAGTGTAAATCATTGCAAATGCTGTAATTTAAAACTGTTGCATCATTCATTTAAATACAGCCATATAGTCTTAATGCACTATTAACTTCAGACTTGATCACCTATTTTTAAAAACATATGAACAATCTTTTCTTTAACTGTCATTTTATATCATTCCTTTTCCTCCTTGGAATTATGTTTCCATTACGCCTCTCCAGAAACGTTCAACCTTGTATAATTTTTTTAGGTTTGAAAGTCTTCTCCCAATTATCTTATCATATATAAAATACGTATTTAATTCAAATTAGAAACTTTTGAAAACTGTACTGACACCAAAGTCTTCAAATAGTGGAAACTTATCCTGGATTGGTTATTATCATTGGTATTAGTATATAACTAATCAAAACAACATAAATATTACAAGTTTTAATAGCATAAATAATTATTAAACACAAAAAGATAAAAATTGTTAAAAATACAGATGTTTTAATAGGTTGGGTGGGGCTTTTTTCTGTTTGTTCACACATTCGTGGATAAATATTATGCTAGAATGAGAGTTCAGCATATTTTTTTTTGAGACAGAGTCTCACTCTGTCGCCAGGCTGGAGTGCAGTGGTGGGATCTCAGCTCACTGCAACCTCCACCTCCTGGATTCAAGCAATTCTCCTGCCTCAGCCTTCTGAGTAGCTGGGACTACAGGTGCACACCACCACGCCCAGTTATGTTTTGTATTTTTGGTAGAGATGGGGTTTCTACTAGATGTTGTAGATGTTGGCCAGGATGGTCTCAATCTCTTGATCTCGTGATCTACCCGCCTCGGCCTCCCAAAGTGCTGGGATTACAGGTGTGAGCCACTGCTCCTGGCCCATAAACTCCATTTTTAAATTTTGTTTCTAGAAATATAAGCACTGTTTACACATACAAGAAGATGAAAATGGAGAGTTTTGAGATATCAGTGTCAGTCACTCAATCCTTTTGAGTTTTAATGCCCCAAATCACACAGTTGTTAATCATTAAAAAAAAAAAATTATCTCTTGTTTTGAGACAGGGTCTCTCCTGCCACCCAGGCTGGAGTGCAGTGATGCAATCCTCGCTCACTGTAACCTCAAATTCCTGGGCTCAAGCGATCCTCTCGTCTCAGCTTCTCAAGTAGCTGGGACTATAGGCACATACCACCACACCCGGCTAACTTAAAAAGGTTTTTTTTTTTTTTTTTTTTTTAAGAAACAGGGGTCTCATCCAGGCTGGTCTCCAACTCCTAGCCAAAGGAGTTGGGATTACACCTGCCAAAACACTGGGATCACAGGCCTGAGCCATCACACCCCTCCTGAAAAATTTATCTTTAGTGATCAGCTCATGGCTAGATTAGGTATTCTTTCTTTTTTTTTTTCTTTTATTTATTTATTTATTTATTTATTTTATTTTAAAGCCTACAGCACCCGGTATTCCCAGGCGGTCTCCCATCCAAGTACTAACCAGGCCCGACCCTGCTTAGCTTCCGAGATCAGACGAGATCGGGCGCGTTCAGGGTGGTATGGCCGTAGACTAGATTAGGTATTCTTTCAAGGCATAAATTTGATTTTTAGGTTTGTTTATATTTATTATTTAGTTCTTATATTGACGAACTCAAGATGACACAAATATAGAAGAATAAAAAGAATCCCGTGTGCCTATCACCAGCGTCAACAATGTTATCATTAACCCATGACCAATCTTGTTTCATCTCTACCCTTCCCATCTGCTCTCCACCCCACACCACTTCATCACTGCTGGACTATTCTGAAGCAAATCCCAGGTTACACAGCTTTACTTCATCCGTAAGTACTTCTATATATATATCTCTCTCAAAAATAAGAATGTTTTAAAAACGTAACTATAAACCAGTATACCTAAAAAATACAAGTCATTCAATATAATAGTCTCACATTTTTGTTTGGATTTGATTTAGATTTTAGGGTTGGTTTTTCTTCTCTTTCTTTTCTTTTCTTTTTTGTTTTAGGGTTGGTTTTTTTAACTTAAGATCCTAACGAGACCCAAAAATTGCATTTGGCTGACATTTCTCTTAAGTCTCTTTGCATCTCCTTGGCTTACTGTTTAACATGCTCTTCTGGTCCCTGGATTTCCTGGAAAATTGATCTTTAGATTTCAAGGCTTGGTCAGATTCATATTTTATACCTTGGCAAGAATCCTTCATAGGTAGTGTGTACAGTGGGTTCAGTGTTATTAGCTTTTCATTTAATGGTTTTAGCAGCCATCAATGACATGACCTGGATCCATCATTCTGAAATGGACTTCCTCCTTCAATTTTAATGAAAGTCAGTAAATGGAAACTTGCAAAAGAATTTGTTTTCTAGTTATTAGGGTCACCATCCTCTTAATTTTTAGAAACTAGTATACTCAAAGAACTTCAGGGATTATCATTAACTATATGAATTATTAATTTTTACACTTGTCACAGAATTATAATTATATCGGGTTTTTTTTTTTTTTGAGACAGGGTCTTATGAGTCACCCAGGCAGGAGTACAGTGCAGTGGCACAATTATAGCTCACTCCTCAAACTTCTGAGCTCAATTAATTCTCCCGCCTCAGCCTCCCAAGCAGCTAGGACTACAGGCATACACCACTATGCCTCATTAAATTGTTTTATTTTTATTTTTGTAGAGATGGGGTCTTACTGTGTTGTCCATGCTAGCCTTGAACTCCCAGCCTCAAGCAATCTTCATGTCTCAGCCTCCCAAAGCACTAAGATTAAAGCGCATCAGCCTGCTAATATTCTTTCACTTAAGATATGCCTTGTTTAATCTGATATACTCAGAAAATATTGAAAACTCAAAATATTCATATCAAACCATCATCACCATTCAATATTTTTTCAATAAAAATATTTTTATCTCATCCTACGTTTTAAATATATTCTTGTTAAAAAGCCTTGGAAACTTATTTCATTTCACCTGTGAAAAATACCCACCATATAACCTAACTGGACACTCCGATCCTCATTTTCAAACCGATAACATAATCAGAGTTAATTTCTCTCTGACTTTTAAAATTCAAATAAATGTCTGTCTTAGTCTGTTTGTGCTGCTTTAAAGGAATACCTGAGGCTGGGTAATTTACAAAGAAAAGAGGTTTATTTGGCTCATAGTTCTGAAGGCTGGACAAGAAGCAGGATGCCAGCATCTGCATCTGGTGAGGGCTTCAGGCTGCTTCCAGTCATGGCAGAAAGCAAAGGGGAGTTGGCATGTGCAGAGGTCGCATGATGAGAAAGGAAGCAAGAGAAAAGGAAGGAAGATGCCAGGCTCTTTTTAACAATCAGCTCTTGCAGAAACCCATTGGTCGAGAACTCACTCATTACTGTGAGGATGGCACCAAGCTATTCATGAGAGATATGCCTTTGTGGCCAAACACCTCTTATTAGACTCCACCTCCAACACTGGGGATCAAATTTCAACATGAGATTTGGAGGAAGAATGTACTACAGCAATGTGTTAATAGGCACTATTAAAGAATATTATTAAAATTACTGAGAAGGCCAGGCATGGTGGCTCACGCCTGTAATCCCAGCATTTTGGGAGGCCAAGGCGGGTGGATCACCTGAGGTCAGGAGTTCAAGACCAGTCTGGCCAACATGGCAAAACCCTGTCTCTACTAAAAATACAAAAAAAAAAAAAATTAGCCAGGCATGGTGGCAGGCACCTATAATCCCAGCTACTCAGGAGGCTGAGGCAAGAGAATCTCTTGAACCTGGGAGACAGAGGTTGCAGTGAGCTGAGATCGCACCATTGCACTCCAGCTTGGGCAACAAAGCAATACTCTGTCTCAAAAACAAAAAAACAAACAAAAAAAAAAACACTGAGAAATAAATTATGGAACACACCTTGTAAGATACATTACCAAAAGGAGAGCTTAGCCAGGTGAGGTGGTGTACACCAGTAGTCCCAACTATTTGGGGGGCTGAGGTGGAAGGATCACTGGAGCCCAGAAGGTCAAGGCTGCAGTGAGCTGAGATCATGCCTGGGCAACAGAGTGAGACCTTGTCTCAAAAAAATAAAAATAAAAAAGTGGGAGGGATGTAAACTAAAAATAAAATTCTAAGCCCCCCTGTATTAGGCCATTCTTGTGTTGCTATAAAGGGATGCTTGAGACTGCGTAATATGTAAATAATAAGAGGTTTAATTGGCTCACAGTTCTACAGGCTGTACATGAAGCATGGTGCTGGCATCTGCTCAACTTCTGGTGAGGCTCCAGGAAGCTTGTAATCATGGTGGAAGGCAAAGAGTGGATGCAAGAGAGAGAGGGGAGGTGCCACACTCTTAACCACCAGATCTCACAAGAACTCACTCACTATGGAAAGGACAGCACCAAGCCATTCATGAGGGATCCACCCCTATGACCTGAATACCTCCCCCAGGCCCCACCTTCACCATCAGGAATCACATTTTGACACGAGATTTGGAGGGGAAAATCATCCAAGATATATCACCCCCAGCAGCTGAACAAACCCTGAGGAATCTTAAAAACTGAGTTTTCAGCAATGATGGAACAACAGGTCAGACATGCCTCATTATATCCCCTCCCTTTTGCAATTTATTCAAACTGACCAGCATTAACATTAAGATAGAGATCATAAGACTGACAGAATAGACTCTTTGGGGCAATAAGACACCAAATCATAAACAGTACCTAAAGCTGTGCCAGGCAAGGATTAAGTCATGCACCCCTACACTTAAAGAATCAACTATGTTCTAACTGACACAAGGTTTTCCTTTTTCTCTAGCAGCTAAACAAGCACTGGCCTCAAGATAAGCAGTGTTAAAATAATCTGCAGCTCATCCACCACCAGGTACCAACTTACTGAGTTCACCCATTCCACAAGCCATAACTACAGCTTTGACTGGTCAAGAGACTGATTGTAGTAACTTTCTCCGCAGACCATGGACTGGTTCTGGCTGGTTTACAGAGGCTGTGCACTTTATATCCCAGCTTCACCTTTTGATATACAGGACCTAATTGTAATAAATTTAAATGTTAAGTCTCCACCCCAAGGTGAACATGGGTCATAAGTAGCAGGCATGTTTGTTCAGTATGCATGCATTAGGGTCACCTTCATGAATATTCATAGCTTCTCTGGTAACATGTTGAATATATGAAACTGGCCAACCCATTCAACTCAAATGATTGCCTTACCCCTCCTTCCCTCAAAATGCCTGCTTCTGGGCTTTGACCAAAGGCTACATTTCCCAGTCTGTTAGGATGGCCACCCTGCAGGCTATAGCCCTTTATAAGAAATAAAGTCTCCTTTTCAAATTTGTATTGTGATTTTTCAGTTAATACAGGCAAGATTTAAATAATGTAGCTCTTGCTAAATGCAGTGGCTCACACCTGTAATCCAAGCAGTTTGGAAGGCTGAGGCAGGTGGATCACTTGAGGTCATGAGTTCAAGACCAACCTGGACAACATAGCAAAATCCTGTCTTTATTAAAAATACAAAAATTAGCTGAGTGTAGCACTCACCTGTGATCCCAGCTACTTGGGAGGCTGAGGCACAAGAATCACTTGAACCAGGGAGACCAACATCACGCTACTACCCTCCATCCTGGGTGACAAAAGGAGACCCAGTCTCAAAAATAATAATAATAATGTAGCTCTTATATGATTAATTTATTCACATTTAGAATAATTTATGAAAACAAGATAATTATGCCACCTGCTATCACTTAATTATAATACTCCAATGTTCTGTGCAGCTAACATTGTAAGTTATTTACAAAACAAGAGATACAAAGGAAGACCTGATATTCCTTTGATATATGTGTGTGCATAAATCAAAAGAAGATATTCAGCCTTTCAGAATAATTAAATAAAATGAAGTATAGCATCAGAATTAACTTTACTAATTTTATCAGACATCTTGATTGAACTTTTCCCGTGAAAGAGAAAGGTATATATTTCACAAATTGGTTCAGCACTTGTATCATTAAACATTTATAACAGAAAATAAAATGAAGATCGACTGCTATTCGAATTAATAATTCATGATATGATTTGATGAAACTACCTTATCAGCTATCATATTGATCAGTGCACACAGCACCTGAAGGAAATCGTATAAAGCTTTGTTGGCATGTTTATCCAGTATATCTTAAATAATTTGTTAGTCCCATAACAAATTCCAGTTTCCTTGAAAATAATCATTGTCAAGTTCTATCCCTTTGGAGGCCCTTTTCTTTTCACAGAAGATATGTCTTGGGAATGTACTGGATAAAATGGTTTACCTTAAATATACAGAGGGAAAGACATCTTCAGAATTTAACACTTGCCTTGCTTTCAAGAGGCTCTCGCTAGGAGCAAAGCTTCTTCAACAATAAACTGGAGATGGAAGAGGTGAAATAACTTCTATTCTACTGTTTGTACTCTGCAATATTTAATTCAGAATATCCATTTGCAGGCCAATTCCTCCCAATAGGAAAATGCACAAGTTGAGAACAGAAGATAAATGGTAGGCAATTTTCCCCCGCTTCCACTTGGATAAAAGAGCCTTTTCAGAAGTCCATACTTCAGAGTGTCTCTTTGTTTGATGCCCCAGAAGTTTGCCTCCTAGGGGCAGTTCAGAGCAGGGTAAGGGTATGTACTCCTTTCGCAAAGCAAGAGAAGAACAGATTACAGGAGATGCTTGGGAAAGGAGAACCTGCATGAGCAACCAGGCCCACTCCCAGAAGACTACACATGAAGCCAAGGATCTAAAAATGGATTCCCTTAGAACTGTCCATGCTGTTCTTCCCACTTTGAAGACCACTAACTGCTGACCTCTTGCTTTGAGAATATTTCCTCAAAAGACTGGAAAAAAGGCAGATCACAGCAGTCCCAACCATTACTGATTTGCTTTGAAACTTGAAGAACATTCCTTAGTGTCTTACTGTGCTAATCTGAAATTGGAATCAATATCTAGTTTCCTGTTTCCTTCCCATGGTATTTTGAGAATCAAATATTGTCAACAAAAGGAGTCAAAACCCTGTGACATATTTGAAGAGATTTATTCTGAGCCAAATATGAGTGACCATGGCCCATGACACAGCCCTCAGGAGGTCCTGAGAACATGTGCCCAAGGTGACTGGGGTGCAGTTTGGTTTTATATATTTTAGGGAGGCATGAGACATCAATCAAATACATTTTTAAAAGACATTGGCTTCGTTCAGAAAAAGGCAGAACAACTCAAAGTGGGTTGTGGGGTGAGAAGCTTCCAGGCTATAGGTAAATTTCAACATTTTCTGATCGACAATTGGTTGAGTTTGTCTAAAGACCTGGGATCGGCCAGGCACGGTGGCTCATGCCTGTAATTCCAGCACTTTGGGAGGCCAAGGCAAGAGGATCATCTGAGGTCGGGAGTTCAAGACCAGTCTGACCAACATGGAGAAACCCGTCTCTACTAAAAATACAAAAACTTAGGGTGGTGCATGCCTGTAATCTCAGCTACTTGGGAGGCTGAGGCAGGAGAATCGCTTGAACCCGGGAGGTGGAGGTTGCGGTGAGCCGAGATCATGCCATTGCACTCCAGCCTGGTCAACACGAGTGAAACTCCATCTCAAAAAAACACAAATAAATAAAAATAAAATAAAGATGTGGGATCAATAGAAAGAAAATGTTCAGGTTAAGATAAAAGACTGTGGAGACCAAGATTCTTTTGAAGTCATATGGTGGATGTCCTAAGAGACAATAGATGACAAATGTTTCCTATTCAGACCTTTAAAAGGTGCTAGACTTTTACTTAATCTCTTCAGGATTGGGAGGCCTGGAAGACAAAGATCTAAGTATGTGAATAGAGATTCTTTACATGCACATTGTCCCTCACAAAGGACAGCTTTGCAGGCCCATTTCAAAATATGGCAAAGAAACAAGTTTTGGGGTAAAATATTTTGACTTTCTTCTTTGTCACATAATGTTATGCCAGAGTCAGATTGGAAAGTAAGTCACAATATATAAGGTTAAATAAAACCCATCTGATGAGAATTTATGGTTTGTAGAGCATGACTCCCAGACCCCTTAGATAGGAATTTGGGCAAGAATAAAACATCTGAGGTTTTTTTTGTTTTGTTTTGCTTTGAGGGAGTCTCACTCTGTTGCCCAGGCTGGAGTGCAGTGGCACAATCTTGACTCACCATGACCTCTGCCTCCAAGGTTCAAGCGATTGTCCTGCCTTACCCTCCCAAGTAGCTGGGACTACAGGCGTGCACCACCATGCCCAGCTAAGTTTTGTATTTTTAGTAGAGACAGGGTTTCACTATGTTGGCCAGGCTGGTCTCGAACTCCTGACCTCGTAATCTGCCCACCTCAGCCTTCCAAAGTGCTGGGATTATAGGTGTGAGCCACGATACCCAGCCCAGAGTTTAGTCCTCAGCATGAAGAAGAGTTAGCAGTACTACTTAGGTTTTGAATAGCACTTTTAACTTTCAGAAAGATTTTGCTGCCTGGATTTTCTGTTTCCCTCTCAACTGTCCCTCAAAGGTAAGTCTCACCCTTGTGCAACAGGTGTGGGACACAGAGACCCAGCGCAAGACTTGCCAAAGATCACACAGCAAATAGGTGACCTGGTTGGTAATAGAACCTGCATTTACCTCCTTTCTCCAAATGCATCAGCACAAGAAAATACGGAGAAAACAATGAAAGCAAAACCTGAAGAAATCACCAATTAAACACCAGCAAATAAGTAAAAAGTAGACTCAGTATGTATACTATGTATAATACATATTATTGTTTATGTCTGTGTTTACACTTGATCTTAGCCAAAAGGCTAAGAAGTAATCATATGTCTAAGTTTATAGTGGTTTATCAGTGTGGAAAACGCAGCAAGGCGCACAGTGCATGCCCACTGTGCAGAGCGCAGAGGCGGGGTGGGGCGGGGTCATGGCCGCGGAGTGGGGCCGGGGAGGCTGCGGGTATCCAGTGGGGGCCCCCGAGGTGAAGCTGAGAAAGCAGCCCCACGACGACCCCCTGACGGCTGCGGGAGGGCTGAGAAGCCTCCTTCCCCAAATATCTTAAGGAAAAAAATTAATCCAAGTGGGGCTGGTTTTAGGTGCTGCCTCTTTACCTTTTGCTTAGATTTTGGAAGAGTTTAAAATTTCCCTCCTTGCCTTTAGATTCTGTCCCCTTGTATCCGACATTAATTAAGCACCTACTCTGTCCTAGATGCTGGTGCTGAGGACACAAAAGGGAAGACCCCTATAGTGCTATAGGGAGACATATATGTACACGCGTGTGCATCATTACAGAGGTTTGTACAGTTTACTTTGTGGGGCGAGGAAAAAGAACTGCCATGGGGAGAAGGGAAAGCTGCACAGGAAAGGCATGTCTGAACAGGGTTTAGAAGGCTGAATTTTTGGCAGGTGGAATGGGAGTAAGGTGAGAGGAGAACATTCTAGAAGAAACAGCAGGTCTTAGAGAGGCATGGAGTGTGAAAAGACATGCTTCTGTTACTAACAATATAATTTGGACAAAGTTATTTATCCTTTCTAATTCTAAGCTCCGCTTGAATAAAAAGAAATAGTGAAAGCAATATAGCAACGTATCCAATCAGTGGATTATGAAACACACTTCAAAGGCAAAATGATATCCTCACACCCAAAAGGTAAACGCTATCATAACTCAGGTGAACTGTATTCTTGGAAAGGGCACTTAGAACAGTTTATCCCAATGTTGATTCTGGTTTTGGCTACGTGGAGTCTCATTCATTCTTATTTCTGACCTCTACCCCTAGTTATAATTATTTTTTCAAGGAACTGGACCAACAGGAGCCAAGGGAGAGTATCAAATGCAGAACAAAAGAAAATGAAATCAACCCAATACCCAGGGGGAAAAAACCACACACACACACACAAGTAATTCATGAACTCCCAACAAGCAACAAGCTAGATGACTGTCAGGAAGAAGAGAACAGCAAACCTTATGATCTCAAAATGATTTATTGGTCATTTGCATCCTAGCATCAATCTAGACTTTAATGAGACATGTGATTTTTAAATAAATAGGTACATCTACATAATCATATTTTGGCATTAAATTATTTGATATGACTATTAAACATGTTTCTGCAAAAGCCATTCTACCATAGTGCCAGAATCTAGCAGCTAGATTGACCCTAGACTTCATTATATCATTCCCTTGCTCAAAGGTTAAAAGCAACCAGGTACAGTGACTTATACCTGTAATCCCAACACTTTAGGAGGCCAAGGAGGGAGAATCACTTGAACCAGGAATTCAAGACCAGCCTGGACAACATAGTGAGACCTTGTCTCTACAAAAAATAAAAATACGTAGTCCCAGCTACTTGGGAGGCTGAGGTAGGAGGATCGCTTGAGCCCCAGGAGGTTGAGGTGACAGCTGTGATTGCACCACTGCACTCCAGCCTGCATAACAGAATGAGACTCTGTCTTAAAAATAAAAAATAAAGTTGTAACTATTCCCTGCTAAGCAGAATATAATATAAAAATGCCCTAACCTTACACTCAAGATTTCTACAACTAAGCTCCATTCTGCCATCTACCCACACCCTTTTTCACTATTTCTCTACAGAAACCCTCTTCTTTGAGAAAACTAATTTTCTCAGTGTGCCTCAAACACACGATCCCATGTGACTGCTGACCTTTCGTAAAGATGATATTCTCGCCATTCCAACCACACACCTTATGAGGCTACTAGGTGCGTGTTTCTTCTGTAGTCTCCTAGTGGAAATACTCTCTTTTTAATACTAATACAAATAATTTTTAGGCAAAGCAAGATTCCTGACATTGTTTAGGAAATGCCAGTGGTTAGAGTGGTTTAGTACTGTGTACTGAAGATAACAGAAAAAATATCGACACTGAGTCATATCTACTTATTTACCTTCAACCTTTTAAAACGTACTTGTGGGATTTAGATTACCTTTGATCTATACAATATAATAAAAGGTAAAAGTAAGTGCCCCATGTTTGAGAAAGAATCATTGTACTTGAGATAGAAAAGCTTTAATCTGTGATGACAGTTGGTTTTACATTGTTGCTTCACATATGTTTGTTTGACCAGGTTTTCTGTGGGTACATGTATTTGATTACATTGTTTAGTTATAGGGAATGTGCACCTTTTGTGCACAAAGCAATAGGGTTTTTTTTGTTTTTTTTGTTTTTTTTTTCCAGCCAGGCACAGTAGCTCAAGCCTATAGTCCTAGCACTTGGAGAAGCCAAGGTGGGCAGATCATTTGAGGTCAGGAGTTTGAGCAACATGGCAAAACCTTGTCTCTATTAAAAATACAAAAATTAGCTGGGCATAGTGGCACAAGCCTGTAATCCCAGCTACTAGGGAGGCTGAGGCATAAGTATTGCTTGAATCCAAGAGGCAGAGGTTGCAGCGAGCCAAGATCATGCCATTGCACTCCAGCCTGGGTAACAGAGTGAGACTCTTGTCTCCAAGAAAAAAAAGTTATCTTTTTTAAGGTTGAACAAAGGCTTATTCATTCATTTCTTACCCAAACTTTCACCAAGCACCTTCTATGGGCCAAGCATTGTGCTCCATGCTAGATATACACAGAGAAGAGGTGATTCTCTCCCAAAATGAGTTGGGAAGACAGATGGGGCTAAGGCTTGTGACAGGGCTATGCCAAAGGGACTCTGCAATAATTACCTAAGGCTACCATAATGCTGAGTAACAACCAGCCACGTAACTTCAGTGGTATGCATTAAAAACCTCATTTCTCATGCATTTGGGGTGGTCGCTTAGGTGGTTCTGCTGATTTGGCTTGGGTTCACGGAAGTGTCTGGTGGTTAGCTGCCGTTGGCTGATCTAGGACGGCCTCAGCTAGAACAACTGTGGGAATCTAAATGTGCTTCCTTTGCCTTTCATCCAGAAGTCATGCTCTCATGGCAGTGACTTAGACATAAGAGCAAGAGCATGTCCAACCGCACAAGTGACTTTTAAGCCTCTACTTAAAAACATCCCAACAGGCCAGATATGGTGGCTAATGCCTGTAATCCCAGCACTTTGGGAGGCCTAGGCAGGTGGATCACTTGAGGTCAGGAGTTTGAGATCAGCCTGGCCAACATGGTAAAACCCAGTCTCTACTGAAAATATAAAAATTAGCCGAGCTGGTGGCACGTGCCTGTAATTCCAGTTACTGGGGAGGCTAAGGCAGGAGAATTGCTTGAACCTGGGAGGTGGAGGTTGCAGTGAGCCGAGATCATGCCATTGCACTCCAGTATGGGTGAAGAAGCAAGATTCCATCTCAAAAAATTAAAATATATATATATATATGTATATATATATATATATATCCATCCCAAACAATCAAAGCAAGTGGCATAGCTGAGACCCCAGGCAGAGTTATACGTCACAGGGCATGGATACAAAGGTGGGAGAATGGAGGTAATCATTGCAATTCGCCATGGGATCTGAACACACAGACCAGGGGCACCTATCTCAGTCTAGGGACATAAGGAATCCTTTCCCAGAGAAGGTGATGCTGACTTGAGTTGAATCTGGAAAGAGAAGATGCAAGTTAGCCAGCCCATAAAGGAGAGAGGGTGCTTTAAGCAGAGCAACCCACATCAATCAAGAGCTTTGGAGATTGTAAGTGCTTCCACATATTTACTTCATGTGATGCATATGCCCTGAAGCTATTAACCTTTCCATAGTTTCCTGTCTAGAATGTAGATGTGAGTCCTAGGTGTACACAGCTGTCTCCTGGCCATGAGGCAATACGCATGAAGTTGATGGTCTGTAGAAATAAGTCACCCAGTGGCATTCTTTTTTAGGGGGGAGAGGGGAGAGATGGAGTCTCGCTCTTGTTGTCCAGGCTGGCGTGCAGTGGTGTGATCTCAGTTCACTGCAAACTCTGCCTCCCAGGTTCAAGTGAGTCTCCTGCCTCAGCCTCCCAAGTGGCTGGGATTGCAGGCACCCACTACCACACCTGGCTAATTTTTTTTTATTTTTAGTAGAGACAGAGTTTCACCATGTTGGCCAGGCTGGTCTAGAACTTCTGACCTCAGGTGATCTGCCTGCCTCAGCCTCCCAAAGTGCTGAGATTACAGATGTGAGCCACTGCACCCGGCCTTCACCCAATAGCATTCTTGAGCTACTGTATCCGCCCCAACTCTATGACTACATGACTTCATGTCACACAGGTCAGCACCCAGGAACTCCTATGATATCCCCTGGAGATCTACCTTGTCCCTCAGTGCTCCATGATTTATCTCCTCTTTCTCCCTCAATCAAAACTCTTGTTCCTTCAACCAAGCTGACCTCAGATGCTTTGCATTGTTTGGAGAAGTGGTGATGCGGTTTCTCAATGTCTACAGTTTCAACAACATCCCTGTCCTGGCCTCCACATCACCATTGCCAAGAGTAAAGAGCGGGTACCCCAGCCTCTCCTGGCAGGTACTTCACACTACCCTTCCCCAAGTTTTCAATTTGGCCACCACTATCTTCCTGGAGGCCATCATTGTCTGTTATTATTTCCTTTATTGCGGTTTATGCCAGTCACACAAGAAGCCCAGGATTCTCAGTTGTTCCTTATCCCTTGCATTTCATCCCAAATGGCTCCAAACATCTCATTTCCTGACCCCATTTCCCACCCTCCCCATCCCCTGACACCCCCAAGAATTCATCATTGGGATCTGCAAAATTCATCTCGAAGTCTCCTAATTTCCTCTTCACTTTCTTGCTCTAAAGGAAACTGGGTCTCCTTTGAAAACACTGCTTCCTCTGCAGTCCTCCCAAGTGGTGGCTGTTCCTCTTACACTCCACAGTGGGATAGGTGTTCTCGTTCCTCATTGCTGCTTCCAGATAATTCTGGCTCCCTCCTCCTTAAACCTTTCCAGTTTTGACTTTGATATTAACCAGACTATATTGCCCTCATTACAGTTATATGGCCCCTGTCACTCTCCAATCCTACTCTGGGACAATTCTATGTGAACTTAATATCCTTAGAGATGACACTTTCAAAGCTCTGATGTCTCAAATCCTTGACCTCCTCGCTCCCAAAAAGCTTTCCCTCCAACTTAGCTCAGCTATAACCTTTATGTCCTTGTTTCTCCTTTTTTATTTATTTATTTTTTGAGACAGAGTTTCACTCTGTCACCAGGCTGGAGAACAGTGGCACGATCTTGGCTCACCGCAACCTTCAACTCCCTGGTTCAAGTGATTCTCCTGCCTCAGCCTCCCGAGTAGCTGGGATTACAAGCGCCTGCCACCACACCTGGCTATTTTTGTATCTTTAGTAGAGACGGGGTTTCATTGTGTTGGCCAGGTTGGTCTCGAATGCCTCAGCCTCCCAAAGTTCAGGGATTACAGGCATAAGCCACCACATCCGGCTTGTTTCTCCTCTTAATCTGCTTAGATTCCATGGTTCATTATTATAATTACACCCCTGAATATCCCCTAGGCTCCCTTGCCTCTCTAATACCTCATTGTACTTTTCCAGAAAAGCACAGCTCTTACTTAAATCTAACTCTCCACCCATGCCCACACAAGCAGTAGCAGCCAAACATGGCTGGAAAAGTACACACCTCTGCTATCTGCTTTCACTCACCTTCGGCATCACTCATCTATCTTACTTCCATTACCCTAGCACAGTCACTAATGTATTCTCACAGATGGCCGTTCCATATCTTCCCCTCTCTCTTCAAGCTTCCATAACTCCGTCCCCATCCTCAGACTCAGCTGACAACTTTATCCCCTCACTCACTAGAAAAACAAAAGCAATAAGAAGATAATTTCCACAAATTCACAGCACATCATCTACCCACCTGCTTGCAACCTCCACTACCCAAGTTCAAGTAATTCTTCTGCCTCAGCCTCCTGAGTAACTGGGATTACAGGTGGATGCCACCATGCCTGGCTAATTTTTCTATTTTTAGTAGAGACAGGGTTTCACCACGTTGGCCAGGCTGGCCTCAAACTCCTGACCTCTGGTGATTCACCCACCTCAGCCTTCCAAAGTGCTGGGATTACAGGTGTGAGCTACCACACCAGGCCAAGACACACCAACTCTTAAAAGGTGACTAACTAAGCACCTTGAGGAATTTGTACTGTGTCTCTAATGAGCTTCCTCCTAGTGTTTTCTTCAGGGAAATGCTGGGGATCAGATCCATCCTGGGAAAGGTCACTGTAGCTGCAGGGTAGACTGGGAAGGCTGGAGAGGGTAAGATTGGGAATATGGGAAAAAGTGAGAGGCTGTTGGCAGAAATTCAAGCAAAAAATTGAAAGGCAGACACAAGACAGTGGCTGCTGACATAAAAAGAAGGAAGGCAAATTTGACAGCTATTTAAAGGTAAAATACACAGACACTGGTGATCAATGTGGTACATGAGGTTACGGTCCACTGGAAGACACACTGATAATCTCCCCAGATTTCATCTGGAAACTCCTTAACTAAATCACCACAGTTCACCTGGAGCAGTCTCTGACAGTTTTTGGAAGACCAGACTTAGAATTTCAGGAGCCTGATTCCAGATAAAGCCACAATTACCCAGCAATGTTATGCTCCTGAACCATCAAAGACATACAGGGATACCTGAGTTTTACTAGGAGTTCCTGGCTCATTATTTCCTACTTTCTCATCCTCTCTGCCCTTCAAAGGGGCAACAAGAAAGCAAGAACCAGGAAAAACTTAAAACTGTGTTCATTTTTTCCCTAATCTTGATCTATTCTAGTCCAGCTTATTCTCCCACTGTTGAAACAAATACTTCTAACACAGCTAAGGGACATCCTATTTGCTGGGGGATTCCCTACACAGATGTTCACTACCAGGGTCCAGCTCAAGGAATAAGGTTCTACTGAAAGCAATTACCCATTTGATAATAGGATTTACAGCAGCCAAGATTTCCTTCCCAGATTGCTTCCGAAGGCAGTGGCTCCCTATGATGCTAAGATCCAGTCTCTATAGCCTTCAGAAACTTAGCCAAACTACAAAGTTCTATCTCTCTAGAATCTATTATCTAAACTCAGTCACTTAGCCAGTGACCTACTCAGGCCAGACACTGGCTTTGGTAAGCAAAACAGGGTTGGTGACCAATGTAGGGAGTGACATGTTCCTCAACAGTTTCAGCCCTAGACATCTGCATTGCAGGCTGATGCTCAGAGCTAAATGAGGAATGCTAGAGCCCCCACATAAAAAGAAACTCAAGGAAGCCTCACTGTCCTTTTAGTGTCACTAGGGACAGAAAAGATGTGTAAGTAAGTGTGGAAGCGAAGAAACTGCAATCTCAGTACACAAGGAGTGATGGTCAGGGTAAGGTAGCACGAGCAGGTAGTAAAACCAGCAGAAAGATCCTTTGGACCCCTGAGAAAATCAGAGTATAAGTCAGTAGCTGACCCCAGATTTCGTCACCACTCAGGTGGGTCCCCAGACAGTAAAGACGGTAAAATTCCAAGGGCAAAGCTGAGACCAGCCACTCTGCTGAATGGTCCCCAGGAGACAATTGTCTTTAAACCCTTGAAGTGCACACAGCCTTTTGTAGGGATTTTAAACTTGGGATTCCTTGACATTGCACATGATTTTGTGTTTGTGTATGAGCAACTGTACATTTTTCTACAGAGGTCCATATCTGTCATCAGATTTTGTGAGACTCAAAAAGAAAATTAGATCTCTCACTTGACTGCATGATCCAATATGGTAGCACTAGGCACATTTCAGGTGTTCAGCGGCTGCATGGATAGTGACTAGTATAGAGCAGATATGGAACATTTCCATCATCACAAAGACTGCTATTGGACAGTGCTGCCTTAGAGACACGGACTGCAGGACTTCCACAGGAAAGCCTGGATATCAGACACCAACATTCAATTTTCTTCCCAGTGCTGTGGAATGTGGTAGACCCTTGGAAGTCCAGTTTCTGAACATGCTGGTCATCACTATATACTAACTACCAGAGAATGCCTTTCTTCAGCTGCTTGGCATTCTGCCAGCATGAATTCCTAGCACGGAAAAGATGGCAGGTGATCTAAATTACTTGGGGATTATCATGTATTTGAGTGACCTCACCATATTTAGGAAGGCTTTGAAAAAACATGAAATGAATGTTAGAAAGGGCTGCAGTAAAACCACAGGAGTCCCCCCTTTATCCACGGTTTTGCTTCCCACAGTGTTAGCTACACATCATCAACCACGATTTGAAAATATTAAACGGAAAAATTGCAGAAATAAACAGTTCATTTATTACACACCATTCTGAGTAGCATGATTAAGCCTTGTGCCATCTCACTCTATCGTGCCAGCACCTGAATCACCTCTTTGTCCATAAAAGCAAAATTACCAACTGCCCAGTTCCAGCGCCTCCAGTTACTCTGCCCAAAGTCCCTCACTGAAAGTAGAGAAATTTCTCTTCTCTCTGCCAGAGAGAAACAGGAAGGAAGGAAGAGCCACACAATTGAAATCAATACAAGGCAACCACCACAGGTTCTTGTCATTTGTGCTTAGTGGACTTAGCAGATGGAAATCAACAAAGATCATCTCAGAGCTCTCACAGCTCCCTGCCAGCTCTCTCTCTTTCAAGGTCGGGGAAAGGAACTGGCAGCTGAGTTGCGGGGGAGGGGGGAAGGTAAACCACCACTTTTTAACTCTTCTACTGTCATAATATTGTGTTAGGAGCTTCATATGTGTTAATCCTAACATTCACAACAATACTGTAAGATATATATTGTTACCCCTATTTAACACTGATGATATTCTAGGGCTCAAAGAGGCAGCATGACTTGGCCAGTGAGATCTCAAACCTGAAAGTCTGAGGCTCCCATTCTCCACCACAGTTTACATTTATTCATGGGCATCCATTGTTTCAGACTCATGACAACTGTGTAAAGTAGCACAGAGTAGGTACCTGATTTGACCAAGGGCACACAGCAAGGGAGAAGTTACAATCTTTAATGATAACTTGTTTCATTTTTTCCTAAGGGGGATTTGTTTTCCTCCTGTACCACCAAGCCAGTACATCGATGTCCTCCCAGAAAACATTTATTACCTCTTGTAGCAAGGGTGAAAATACTGAATATGACAGAGGCTCAGAACTGTTACCTCCCTAGACCCAGGGTGGAATGAGCAGACAGGTGCAATGCAAGAAATAACTTTCACATTTTCTCCTCGGAGATAAGGTCTAGGAATTGGGTTTGAGATTTTATGGCCTTTCTGTTTGTGTCATAAAATTTCTCTGTCAGCCTCATCTACTAGTTCTCCCTGGGTCTCTCTTTTTCCCCCTTCTCACTCTACCCCAAGGGTGTTGACCTTCACAGTTGTCTTTCAGGAGTCAACATTCCAGGATGCCTCCAGTCCGGGAGAAAATGCTTCCTCCTTTGCTTCTCCCAGCCCACCTCAAGCAGTCTCCCCACACCTTGGGTGTCACGGATGTTAAAGCTGTTATTGTTACAGCTTCCTGGGAGCAGGTGCTTTCTCAAGCCCGTCTTGCAAGGTGGGTCCTTTTTGGTTTTTGTTCTGGCAGAAGGGAGAGGACAGTGAAATGGACTCTGAGTAGGGACGGTTATGCAAAAGCAAGTAGGAGGAGGAAGCCAAGAGAGGAGTTGGTGAGTCAGAGGAGAAAAGCGCACCGCCAGGCTAGCAGGGAGCCTCTCAAAAGCAGCAGGGAAGCCCAAGCCACAAGGTAAGAAGAGAATTTCTATGTATGACTCCAATACAGAGCCATTATCCCAGAGCTGCTGAGCAAGAGTGTCAGATAACCTCTGACAGCTAAGCTGGAGATTTTGGTGGCAAAGAGGGGTTTGCGTAGAGGGGATAAATCAGATCACCTGGGGAATTTTCTGGGGAAAATAAAACACAAGCTCCTTACCAGCAGCTCCACAGCCCCACCAGCTTTGTCCTTAAATGTGTCCGAAAAGAGTCCAGAAAGCAGGTCAGACTTTTCTGATGTCTGTTTTGTAGATGGTCCCCTGGTGTAACTGACTCGTTCAGATCCAGGCTTCGGAGCTCAAATTTCTGTACTTCCCGCAGCTTCTCCTCTGTTTTCTGCTGAGGAGTGGAAGACAGGAGGTGCAAGGAGCTGTAGGTTTTCTCTAGCTCAGGTGAGGGATAGTGTGATCATTGAAAACCCTCAGCCCTGGGATACCCAAAACCTGGGTTCTGATCTAGAAAGTGCTCTTATACCAGATTAGCCCATCAATTAGCTTCATTTATTCTGAAAAATGAGGGAGTGGCCCATCACTGTCTAAAATATCTAACTGGATCACTATCATCATTTCAGCTAAAAGGGCTTTAAAAGTGTGGAACACCAAGCACATGTGCAATATGATAAAGTTTTGGTGCCAGCATATCAGCTAAGGTAGAAGATACCTGTATCTCGTATGGCTGTGGACAAGTTTGGAACTTCTAATTGGAATTGTAATACTTTTCTATGTGTAAAATAAATATTGTCAATGAAAAGAGTCAGACTCCATGACATATTTGAAGAGATTTATTCTGAGCCAAATATGAGTGACCATGGCCTGTGACACAGCCCTCAGGAGGTCCTGAGAACATGCCTCCAAAGTGGTCGGGGTGCAGCTTGGTTTTATACACTCGAGAGGGAGACATGAGATTTCAATCAAATACATTTTAAAATTACATCTGCCAGGCAGGGTGGTTCATGCCTGTATCCCAGCAATTTGGAAGGCTAAGGCAGGCAGATGACCTGAGGTCAGGAGTTCGAAACCAGCCTGGCCAACATGGCGAAACCCTGTCTGTACTGAAAATACATTTAAAAAAAATTAGCCGGGTATGGTGGCAGGTGCTTGTAATCCTAGCTACTGGGATTACAATTCTCCCAGGAGAATTGCTCGAACCTGGGAGGTGGAGGCTGCAGTGAACTCAGATCCTGCCATTGTACTCCTGCTTGGGCAACAAGAGCAAAACTCCACCTCAAAAAAAAAAAAAATACATTGGTTTGGTCCAGAAAGGCAGGACAACTTGAATCAGGGGTGGGAATAGGGTTGGGGTGGAGGTAGGGGTGGGAGGTTCCAGCTTATAGGTAGATTTACAATTTTTCTAGTTAACAATTGGTTGAGTTTATCTAAAGACCTGAGATCAAAAGAAAGGAATGTCTGGGTTAAAATAAAGGATTGTGGAGACCCAAGTTCTTATTTGCAGAGGAAGCCTTCAGGTAGTAGGCTTCAGAGAGAATAGGCTGTAAAATATTTCTTATCAGATGTAAGGTCTGTGTTGGTGTTAATGCTGGAGTAAGGCACATCAGATCCCCACTTCTCGTCATGGCCTGAAACAGTCTCTTGGGTAAAATTTTAAAAGACCCCTGGCTGGGCGCAGTGGCTCAGAGCTATAATCCCAGCACTATTGGGAGGCTGAGGTGGTACATCACTTGAGGTCAGGAGTTCAAGACCTGCCTGACCAAACAGCAAAACTTGTCTCTACTAAAAATACAAAATACTAGCCGGGCGTGGTGGCATGTGCCTGTAATCCCAATTACTCAGGAGGCCGAGGCAGGAGAATTGCTTGAACATGAGGAGTGGAGGTTGCAGTGAGCCAAGATCATGCCACTGCACTCCAGCCTGGACAACAGAGCAAGACTTTGTCTCAAAAAAAAAAAAAAGTCTTGGCTGAGGAGAAGGTCCATTCGGATGGCTGAGGGTTCTTAGAATTTTATTTTTGGTTTACAGTATCTTGCCCAATCTTGCTTTCTGGGTCAATGAGGGCACCTCATACAGTAAAAAACACTGTACAATATATGTTTGCTTGGCATTTGTCGATAGATGTTCCTTGAGCACCTACTATGTGCCAGGCACTGTCCTTGGCACTAGCGACACAGCTCTGGCGGGACCCAGGTTCAATCCTCCTGACATTGTCTAGGAAGAGTTTGCTATATGGACTCCCTTTGCCCAGGTGCTTGGCTTCAGAGGTTTCCCAGGTCTTCAAGCTATTTGTAAAGATGCCATTTTCCCCAAACATTCTCTCTTTGTTCGAGGTATCTTCTGCTGTATCTAATTTCTATTTCTAGGGTGCATAATCTCACAGGAAGCCTAAGTTAGAAATGTATCCAGTGGCTAGAATCCAGACTTCTTAAATTAATATCTGTCTGGTTGTTTTCCCCAGAATTTCCCATTTTGTCTCTAAAAGGCTACTTGGTACCAATTTGGGGGACATCTATAATTCAGCCCTCTATAATCAGCTGCTCCATGAGGTCACCCATCTGGCACCTTCACGGTTCCTTTGCCAAACATAGGTTCTCCCTTCTCACCTTTGGTGATGTTTTCAAGATCCTTCAGTTCTCTTGACTCCTCAGAAATGGCTGTCATTTGTGTTTTAAGATGGTACCACTCACCCATCATTGCAGTAACATGTTTTTAAATTTTTGGGGGGTGGTGGTGATGGAATGTGCTAAGGTTGTTTTTGTGTTTTGTTTTGTTTTGCTTTTGCTTTGTCGGCCTAGTAACTGAGCTGATTCAAGCAGACAGCCTGTCACCCAGCAATGAGGCTTTTATTTTTTAAATGTTCGTTAAAAATAATTTTCATACTAGGAGGGAAAAATAATTTCCCTCCTGGTTGTAATTAACACATGCAGGTAACTGTTTTTTTTTTTTTTTGGACTGATGGTTACTGTGCCATTTTGCATTTAACCTATGCCTCTGACTTTATTAGCAGCTTGGTCCAAGTAACTGAGATGGCATGGGTTATGTGCTGTGCTCCATGTAATCACGTAACTTTTACTCACTGATGCTAAAGAGTGTCCACGTGTATTTCAGAAAAGGATACTTATATTTCAGTCTCTTGAAAGAGCTCCTTTGGTTTTCTGCTTTCCAGCAATGACTGTGCCTCTTCCCACCCTCAACTATTTACTCACTTACCTATTCAGCAAGTGTGTAATGAACCCCGATCATTTGTAGAATTGTTATGTACCAGTAAGCAAGATAAGATACAGCCTTTCCCTTAAGCTATAGCTGCCCAGAGAGAAGAGATGAACCCATACAGCTGTTTACTGTCAAGACAGACAGCTGCTAAAGGAAGGTCTGAGAGAACAAATAAATCTCAGGAAGGGGCCTGACACAGTGGCTCATGCCTGTGGTCCCAGCACTTTGAGAGGCTGAGGTGGGCGGATCGCCTAAGGTCAGGAGTTCGAGACCAGCCTGGCCAACATGGCGAATCCCCATCTCCAGTAGAAATACAAAAATTAGCCAGGCGCAGTGGCTCACACCTGTAATCCCAGCACTTTATGAGGACAAGGTGGGCAGATCACCTGAGGTTGGAAGTTCAAGACCAGCCTGACCAACATGGAGAAGCCTATCTTTACTAAAAATACAAAAAAATAGTGAGTGTGGCAGCACATGCCTGTAATCCCAACTACTTGGTAGGCTGAGACAGGAAAATCGCTTGAACCCAGGAGGCAGAGGTTGCAGTGAGCCGAGATCGTGCCATTGCACTCCAGCCTGGGCAACAAGAGCAAAATTCCATCTCAAAAAAAATAGAAAAAAAAAACAAAAAGAAATACAAAAATTAGCCGGGCATGGTGGTGCGTGCCTATAATCCCAGTTACTTAGGAAGCTGATGCAGGAGAATCACTTGAACCTGGGAGGTGGAGGTGGCAGTGAGCCAAGATCACGCCACTGCACTCCAGCCTGAGTGACGAGCGAGACTCCTTCTAAAAATAAAAAATATCAGGAGGAAGAGAGACAACTTCTTTCAGGGAGAAGGCAAGCTGTGGTCAGATTTTTTAAGAAAGAGTGGCTGTCCTGCAAAAATCTCAGGGCTTTTAAATAACAGGGCAAGTTTAGAAAGAATGGAAAGTCAGGAGCCTAAGGCACTAAAATGGAGGGGAGTGATGGGAGATCAAAAGCAGGCCATGAAGGACCTGTGTGCAAGGCGTGGGGATGTTTATTTAATCCCATATACACTGGAAATTTATTGAAGAATTTTAAGCAGGGATTTGATAGACTTGTGCTTTTAAAAGATAGTTTTGGCCAGGTATGGTAGGTCACACCTGCAATCCCAGCACTTTGGAAGGTGGCTTAAGGCCAGGAGTTAGACATTAGCCTGGGCAATATAGCGAGGTCCAGTCTCTAGTCAAAAATGAAAAAAGTATCTTGAAGGAGCTCTGTCAAGAGTAGGTGATGGGGAGATGCTGAGAGACAGAGTGAAACCCCAACTCTAAAAAAGGAAAGATAGATTTTGGGCCAGGTGTGGTGTCTTACACCGGTAATCCCAGCACTTTGGGAGGCCGAGGTGGGTGGATCACTTGAGGTCAGGAGTTTGAACCAGCCTGCCCAACAAGGCAAAACCCTATATCTACTAAAAACACAAAAATTAGCTGGTCATGGTGGCATACACTGGTAATCCAGCTACCTGGGAGGCTGAGGCATAAGAATTGCTTTAACCCAGGAGGCAGAGGTTGTAGTGAGCTCAGATCACTGACAGATCGAGACTCTGCCTCAAAAGATAATAATAATAATTTTTTTTAAAAAAGAAGAAGGCAGTTTTTGGCAGCAGTGAGGTGACGGGGAGATGCAGAGAGACAGAAGAGAAAGGTCAATGTCAAAGGCCACCCTAGAGACAAGTAATTGGGAATTCTGGCAATGGGCGAATGGGATTGGAGGACACTATTGAAGAGTCTCCTTCCATGAAGTGCCCTGGTGACTCGCATCACCTCCCTTCTGCCAGGGCCCAGGAGTATCTGCCTCTGCTGCTCATTAGTCTTCAGAATGAGTTTTGCCCAAGACACATCCTGAAGTGTCCCCTGGCTCTCTGGCCAACCCAACGTGTGTTGTCTAGATCCAGACGTGTCTGGGGCTCAGTGACAAGGGATGGGACTTGCTTTCCAAAAGCATACACTTTCTAGTGAGGACAAGTGCTCATGGAAAGAAAGAGGATTTCCACAGGAGTTGCTGAGAACCGTAGACAACGGACACCTGGGAACAACTGGGGGCGGAGTTAGGAAGCCCAGCTCCAGCTTGGGGAGGAAATGGGCTTGAGGCCAGTGGCAGTTGGCAGGCAAAGAGGGCCCAGAGCCACCAAGCCCCGCACAGGACACAGAACTGGCCCAAAGCTGGGATGGAGGGAGGGAGGGTGTCGCTTTGAAAGGTCTATTCTCTTAATCCCTAGGAAATGTTAGCTTTTTCCTAATTATAAGCACTGCTTATAAAATTCTATAAAATATAAAATTCTATTTCCTAATTATAAGCACTGCTTATAAAATTCCTTATAACTGTATACAGCTTAAGTTCTCATTTTCCTCTCTTTTTGATTTTGCTCTATTGCTTCCTATTTTTGTTCCAAACTTTTTCTCATACCCACATTGCCCTTAGGAGAAGCTCTCTTGCTAAAGTCACCTCTTCAGTCTTTGCAGGGAGGGAGGGTATCCTTGGCTATGATTAATAATTGCCTAGTTTCTAATCATTTTCCTCTTGGACTCAAGTTTTAAGAACTAGGAGCACATCTTAGCTGGCCCTGTTCTAATCTATAGGGCTAAGACTACAAGGCAGGAATTACCACTCACTGACAATTTCCTGCTGTACAGCAAGTGGTTTTCAGACATGAAGATGAGATGATCCTCATTGGATCTTTTTAGCACATCCAGAGGAAAAGCATTGTTATTATAAATGGAAGAGAAGGGGTTTTTCTGCTATTGCCACCCAAGGTTTAGCCTGAGTCATTACATACTTCTCAGAAGGTTCAGGGGACTTCCAAGGAAAACCCATGAGCTGGCAAAACATGCTGTCCCTTCAGGAAGAAAGCTATAAATGCCAAGAGTCTCCTCTGTGGCTTCCCAGCGTCTCTCCTAAACGCCACTCTGGCAGGTCTCTGGACCCCTGGATGTAGAGAATAGTTTCTGATCAGTATGAAGGCTGCCTCCATACTGATGATACATGTGTGATCTTACATACATGTGTGATGGTGTGTGAACATAAATGTCATCACTGAAGCATTTGAAATGGCAAAAGACTGGAAACAACTCAAAAGCCCATCAATGAGAAAACTGACTAAATAAATGGGTTAATCTATATCATACTTCTTTGAAGCAACAAGGAACGAGGAACTGCTTTACAAATGGCCCAGGGATGCTCCCTAAGACATATTGACAAGTAAAAATAAAGGGAAGCACAGCACAGACAACTTGTAATTTTTTTTTTTTTTTGCATTTTAAAGAGGAAAATAAATAAGAACACATATACATTTGAATGTTCTTGTGTACATACCCGCCTCGGTCTCCCAAAGTGCTGGGATTACAGGCATGGGCCGCTGCATAAAGCAACTGAAAAGACAGATTAAAAAATGAACGCAGGCCAGGTGCAGTGGCTCGCACCTGTAATCCCAGCACTTTGGGAGGCTGAGGCAGGCGAATCACTTGAGGTCAGGAGTTTGAGACCAGCCTGGCCAACATGGTGAAACCCCATCCCTATTAAAAATACGAAAATTAGCCGAGTGTGGTGGCAGGAGCCTGCAGTTCTAGCTACTCAGGAAGCTGAGGCAGGAGAATTGTTTGAACTTGGGAGGCGAAGGTTTCAGTGAGCCAAGATTGCACCACTGCACTCCAGCCTGCGCAACAGAGCAAAACTCTGTCTCAAAAAAAAAAAAAAAAAAATGAACTCAGTTGCTATCTGGGGCAAGTTGATACAGTAGGCTGTAAGTAGGTACAGTCAGGGGCTGGAAGTAGGCTTTTCACTGTACACTGATGACAAAATACCAGCTAGCATTAGCAGCTGTCAATATGTAAAGAAGAAGGGAATGATTTATCAGCTAGTAAAATTCCTAGGTTTTCTTTCATCTGGAAAAAAATTTCCTCTTAAAAATACCCTTTTAAGATATGTCACTACCCATGTTTACAAATAGCTCTAAAAGTTTCCTAACTTCTGACTGCAGGCCTCCCTCACAGGCACAAGTGATTGTCATAAGATTTCCCCTCCCCAGTGACATGTTAAAAGTCTGGGATGTGTCAGGCTGGGCTGCAGGCTGCCAGGCACTCCTTTCCTTCCTGCATGTAGGATCTGAGAAAATGCTTGTTTTAAATTCTGAGTCTGTAGACACTTTTCAAAACAATTTGAATCATGTACCTATTACCTATTAAAACCTTTTTAGGCTGAGCACGGTGGCTCATGCCTGTAATCCTAGCACTCTGGGAGGCTGAGGCAGGAGGATTGTTTAAGGACAAGAGTTCAAGATCAGCCTGAGTAACATTTTTTTTTTCTTTTTTGAGACAGAGTTTTGCTCTTGTTGCCCAGGCTGGAGTGCAATGGCACAATCTCTGCTCACTGTAACCTCCACCTCCTGCGTTCAAGCGATTCTCCTACCTCAGCCTCCCAAGTAGCTGGGGTTACAGGCGCCCACCACCATGACCAGCTAATTTTTGTATTTTTAGTAGAGACGGGGTTTCACCATGTTGGCCAGGCTGGTCTCGAACTCCTGACCTCACATGATCTACCCACCTCGGCCTCCCAAAGTGCTGGGATTACAGGCATGAGCCACCGCACCCGGCCATGAGCAACATTTCAACACCTCGTCTCTGCAGAAAAGTAATAATAAAAAAAGATAAAAACTTAAAAAAAAAATTGGTATAAGACCTTCCACCACAAAAATAGCAGATCCCCAAATCTAGCCCCAGTTACCATCTGGAATTCTAGCCTCTATTTTTTATAAGCCAGAAGGGAGAATTTCTTGTGTGCATAGTGATATACAAATGAACACCTTACTACTACTATGAATGTTTTATGATATGCAGTAGCTATTCTCTCTCTCAATAGTTATTTATGTCAGGAGGTCACCCAGAATGAGAAGTCACAGGGAAGACGGGTTAAAAATCTCCCTTGGAATACCATTCTAGCATGGCACTGGGAACCGTGATCCTTTCACATGAAGCAAGCCCTGATTGCAAAATGTTGCCATCAGTCAGTATGAGACTTACTATGAATCACAAAGTGAGACTCCTTTCTCTAGATATTACAGTCTATCAACTAGAAAACCATTTTAATCTACTTTTTTGTTTGTTTGTTTTGTTTGTGGGTTTTTCTGGAGATGAAGTCTCACTCTTTCACCCAGACTGGAGTGCAGTGGTGCGATCTCAGCTCACTGCAACCTCTGCCTCCTGGGTTCAAACAATTCTCCTGCCTCAGCCTCCCAAGTAGCTGGGACTATAGGTGAGCACCAACACACCCAGCTAATTTTTGTATTTTTAGTAGAGACAGGGTTTTGCCCTGTTGGCCAGGCCGATCTCAAACTTCTCACCTCAAGTGATCCACCCGCCTCGGTCTCCCAAAGTGCTGGGATTACAGGCATGAGCCGCTGCATCTAGCCTTAATATACTTACTTTGTTGGACTAAGATACTTTACTGTCACCTACAAAAAAACATCTTAAAAATAAATATCTAAATTCTTGATGGGATGGCATTCCCTAGGGTTGTGTGATACAAACTTGCCCAACTGTACTGAGCGGTCCTGAGTAGGTTGTCCCACGTAGTCAAGCATGCCTCAAGCAGCAGTGTGGGAGTCATGGGCCACAAGTATCCCCGATGAGAGTGACATAGCTCTGACATATGTAGTGCTTAGGGTGGCTTGCAGCACTTTCTTAGAGTCAGCAGGTAAGGAGACTCTAATAGCTCAAATAATTCTAATTCTGCTCAAATAGATTCAGAGAGTTTATCACCTACACAGATACAAGGTCAACAATGGATCAACTCCCCATGGCCTTAGTTCCATGGGATGACACCAAATCCAAGAGCTTTGCTATCTCGGGCAAGTTGAGAAATGGCCAGGTGAGGTCAGGTGCTGGAAGTAGACTTTTCACTGTACAGTGATAACAAAACACCAGCTAGCAGATAAACAGATGACAGGCACTATGGACACTTGGTTCTGCCTTTGAGGAGACAACTCCAACGAAAGCCAAGCAGTTGTACAGCCTGCAGCCCTATCCCTTGTGGGACTGGAGTGGAAAGTCCTCTGTTTAACTGCAGTGAGGGAGGGAGGTGAGACACAGTCTTGGCTGCAGCCTCCCTTATGATGGAGGGTGGGTAAGCAGTGGTCTCGAGGCAGTTCCCCACTAGGTAGCTATCTCCCTGTTTCTGCACAAATCACAAGACATTCAACCAAGACTTGAGTCAGACTGAGGTGAAGCTTCCCCTAAGTGGCCCGTCTGAGGACATCCTTGTCATCAGGGCACCATGATGGAGCCATTTCCTTATGTTGATTAAATTGGCTGAGTTCAGATATTTTTGGTAAACCGATGTGCACAGTGGCTTGGTTTAGAAAGACCAGGAAGGAGGAATTAAAGACCTTGAAGTAGAAAGCATTGACACATTAAGTGTAAGGGACAGGAATTGACTTAGAGAGGGATTGGTGCCAGTGTTTGCAGGAATCCTCTGGCTTTCCATGTTGCTCCTTGGTGGGGGTCAGAGAGCAGGTGGCTTTGGCCAGAAGGGGTATAGAAGGCAGATACTAAGATTGCAGCCTAACTCAGCCCTTTCTGCTTGTTCCTGAAAGGTCTTCCACTTCAACACAATGCTACTGCCTAAAAAAATGAGGCTCCTGCTGTTTCTGGTTTCCCAAATGGCCATCTTTGCTCTATTCTTCTACATGTACAGCCACAACAACAGCTCCCTGTCTGTGAAGGCGCAGCCCAAGCGCATGCATGTGCTGGTTCTGTCTTCCTGGCGCTCTGGCTCTTCTTTTGTGGGGCAGCTTTTTGGGCAACACCCGGATGTCTTCTACCTTATGGAGCCTGCCTGGCACGTGTGGATGACCTTCAGGCAGAGCACCGCCAGAACTCTGCACATGGCAGTGCGGGATCTGATACGGGCCACCTTCTTGTGTGACATGAGCGTCTTTGATGCCTACATGGAACCTGGTCCCCGGAGACAGTCCAGCCTCTTCCAGTGGGAAAACAGCCGGGCCCTGTGTTCCACACCTGCCTGCAACATCTTCCCCCGAGACGAAATCATCTCCCAGGCTCACTGCAGGCTCCTGTGCAGTCAACAGCCCTTCGAGGTGGTGGAGAAGGCCTGCCGCTCCTACAGCCACGTGGTGCTCAAGGAGGTACGCTTCTTCAACCTGCAGTCCCTCTACCCGCTGCTGAAAGACCCTTCCCTCAACCTGCACATCGTGCACCTGGTCCGGGACCCCCGGGCCGTGTTCCGTTCCCGAGAACGCACAGAGGGGGATCTCATGATTGACAGTCACATTGTGATGGGGCAGCATGGGCACACACTCAAGGAGGAGGACCAACCCTACTATGTGATGCAGGTCATCTGCCAAAGCCAGCTGGAGATCTACAAGACCATCCAGTCCTTGCCCAAGGCCCTGCAGGAACGCTACCTGCTCATGCGTTACGAGGACCTGGTCCGAGCCCCTGTGGTCCAGACTTCCCGAATGTATGAATTCGTGGGGTTGGAATTCTTGCCCCACCTCCAGACCTGGGTGCATAATATCACTCGAGGCAAGGGTATGGGTGACCACGCCTTCCACACAAATGCCAGAAATGCCCTCAACGTCTCCCAGGCTTGGCGCTGGTCTTTGCCTTATGGAAAGGTTTCTCGACTTCAGAAAGTCTGTGGCGATACCATGGATTTGCTGGGCTACCGCCACGTCGGATCTGAACAAGAACAGAGAAACCTGTTGCTGGATCTTCTGTTCACCTGGACTGTCTCTGAGCAAATCCGCTAGGAGGGTTGAGGAGGCCTTGTCCCCACCTGGTGTCAGCCTCAGTTACTTTCTCTAATGCTTCAGAGCCTTGCCTACATCTCTGAGCCTTAACTAAGTGTCTGTAGGTATCACATTGAGTGTGAGTTGTGCCCACACATGCTCAAGCGGAAGGATTTTTGCGTCCATGCTTGTGTCTAGAAAACAGACTCGGGAACCTTATGTGAGCAGCACTTCCCATCAGTGAAACAGGGCATTGCTCTTCTTCTCTTCTTCTTGATCTTTCTGTCTGGGTGGACTTCAGAGACTTTGTGGCCTGGAGGCCTATTAAGGATGATACTGTATCAGTGGAATTGATCAAAAACCTCCCTGTACACATCTTGCCCAATGAGGAATCTTTCACCAAAAAGCTCACCAGTGCTTTCCACAGAGACACAAATTCTGAGCCCTCGGAGTTCCCAGTGGATTCAAGGAAGGAAGTGGGAACAAAGTTGGATGCCTATTTCTGAGCTTGAACATCACAGCTATCAGTTATCATAAATATGAAACAAAATCTCTGCACAACAGAGTAAGCTCTTAAGTTCATGGGGTGCCTGAGCAGCATTTGAATGTCATTTCCCCTCTACATTTTCCTATCACATAAAAGACTTTGACTGGTGAAGTTGCCATCTGTTAATACTAAAATTCCAAAATAAGACTCTGTTTGGAATGTCTCTTTTTACGCTTTTTAATTACTAGCAGCAAATGTTCATTCTTAGGGGATCCCAACCTAAGAACAGATGTAATCATCTTTATTCGTTTTTTTAATACCTTTTCTATTATCTATCAACCATGTATACAGAAAATTGCTAAAATAATGTTTGGTTTCAGTTGATGAACTAAGTCTGTACCCTGTTAAGAATTGGTGGAAAGTAGACAACCAGCAACTAAGCCCCTTCTTTCTTGTGTTAGGTATAAGTTGTGATAATGCCATATGTGTCACCGTAAAGTCTGGGCAGAGAGTTCTTTTACTCTGATCCCTCGGCCAGAGGACCTCAGTTCTAGTATGACTGGTGCCATTTAGCTCCTCCTGGGCCTTCTCCTAATAAGAAAAGTTGTTTCTCAGTCTTGGTAGGAGCCCCCAGATCTAGTTTTACAATAGAATCTTACCTGTTAAAAAAATGCATATTGCCAGGCACTACCTCACATCTGCTAGAATCAGAATCCCCCAGTGTGAGGGCTGGAGTTCTGATGACTCTTCTATGGCTAGCCTGGCACTAGCACGCCTTGCACCAGGCAGCAGCACTGCTCACCTTCTTGCTCCAAGAAAGGTGACTCTTCCACAAACACAGGGTATGTATGCCACCTGCTCTTGCCACTGGTGCTGTCCTCAGGTTGGAAAGAATAGAAAGAAGCTCCCTATATGTCTGGAATTCCATGGCCCTCTAAGTCCTGACTTTTAAATATCTCACTTTGTCCCAAGTCTGACAGATTGTATCATTTTTCTCTTTCTTTTTGTTCCCACTTTTGACCAGCTTCATAAAGTTTCCTCCATGTCAGGTCAGAACTCCCCAACTTCATTCTGCCAAGTAGTGACTAAGCTTCTCCACTGCCTGAGATACTTGAGTAGCTACTTTTCCCAGCTGGGTCTGTTGAAATTAATTTGTACGTGGCTTTAAAGGTCCAAATCTTTAAAAACTGATGTCCAAATCTTTAAAAACTCCTAAAGAGGATAGGATCTCCCAGGCAAATGCTTGACTCTACAAGGCAAATGTTTACTTCCTAAACAAGGTCAGGGTAAAATTTCCCAGCATTGAAAATGAGACCAGAACAGCAGATGACGGTGTGAACAGAGTGAAAAGGACAGTGAGTGAACAGCGATAGACTCAACCATCTCTGATTTCCCTTCTGAAAGTCGGGCCGCCATCTGAATTGTTTTAAACTTAGCAAGCTCTTTATGAGCCATCCATATGTGATGCCTGCTTGTCCTTCTCCAAAAAGATCACCCTATCTTGAGACAAGAAAAGAGACTAGCCACATGAAAGTCTCAGGGTCTTATTCAAGATCCACTTTAGAACAGTTTTAAATTTCTTACATTCCAAGTCTGAGACATCCAATGAGGTCCAGAATCTAAGAGCCACACCCTTGAAGAAAATATCTGTGCTCTCTGATAGAGTAGCCACTAGCCAGCAGTAGCTATTTAGATTTAAGTTAATTAAAAATTGATAAATGTTTAGCCCCTCGGTCACACTAGCCACATTTCAAGGACCCAATAGCCACATGCAGCTAGCGCTACTGTATTGGACAGCACAGATATAATTTCCACCACTGCAAAAGTTTGATTGGACAACTCTGGTCTAAATTCATTTTTATATGTGTGTCATCTAATCCCTAATTGAACCCCATCCCCCTAGGCCAAAAAGTTTAAAGAATATATAATATCATGGCATTTTTATATAGCATAAGAATGCATAATATAAAATCATGCTATATAGGCCGGGTGTGATGGCTCATTCCTGTAATCCCAGCACTTTGGGAGGCCAAGGTGAGCAGATCACTTGAGGTCAGGAGTTTGAGAGCAGCCTGGCCAACATGACAAACCCTGTCTCTACTAAAAATACAAAAATTAGGCATGGTGGTGCACACCTGTAATCCCAGCTACTCGAGAGGCTGAGGCAGGAGAATTGCTTGAACACAGGAGGCACAGGTTGCAGTGAGCCAAGATAGTGCCACTGCACTCCAGCCCGGGTGACAGAGTGAGACTCTGTCTCAAGAAAAAAAAAATGCTATATAGTCTTAAAAATCTGACCAAGTGTTGAACGAGACTGCAGTGAACAATGGCACAGTCTCTTGTTGAAGTGTTCAGTGGGCTGGCGCTGGGATTCAGTGGTGAGAGTGACAACACTCAATTGTGAGATATGAGGAGTTTGGGACATGAGAACTGGTGACAGGCATAGAGGATACTGTTCTGCAAGGCATCCTTCCTAATTCAGAGACATCTGTTCTATCCCCAACCCCCAGTAACAGAAAGGTTTCTTTCTGCCTCAGCCTGTCTAGTTGTATAGGGTCTGTGCATGATTTTAAGCCTAGATGAGGGGTGAAGAGGATCAAATTTCTCAAAGCTGATTTTCAGGGTTTAGGGAATGAGCCTCTCCCAAGTCTAATGTAACCATAACAGCCTGAAATGCCTAATTGCAATACAGCAATAGATTTCTTTATAAAATGTCAAACTAAGCAACTGCTCCATGTCCTACAGTTTGCAATTGGGAGTCAAGGGGTGGAGGTCTCAAAAATTATAAACAGCAATCTATATAGTGAGAAAGGAATAGGTTGTAGGCAAAGGGATGTGAACAGTAACTTAACTATGTTTCTATCTATAGTTACTATGTGGCTTCATTTTCTTTTTCTTTTTCTTTTTTTTTTTTGAGATGGAGTCCCACTCTGTCACCCAGGTTGGAGTGCAGTGGTGCAATCTCTGCTCACTGCAACCTCCACCTCCCAGGTTCATGCAATTCTCCCTGCCTCAGCCTCCTGAGTAACTGGGATTACAAGCATCCACCACCACACCTGGCTAATTTTTGTATTTTTTAGTAGACACAAAGTTTTGCCATGTTGGCCAGGCTGGTCTTGAACTCCTGAGGCAAGAAAAGAGACTAGCCACATGGAAGTCTCAGCTGTTCCACTTTAGAAGAGCTTTTAATTTCCTACATTCCAAGTCTGAGATCTCTAATAAGGTCCCGAATCTAAGAGCCACACCCTTGAAGAAAATATCTGTGCTCTCTGATGAAGTAGCCACTAGCCACCAGTAGCTGTTTAGATTTAAGTTAAATCAAAATTTAGCCCCTCAGTCATACTAGCCACATTTCAAGGACCCAAGAGCCACTTGCAGCTAGCAGCTACTGTATTGGACAGCACAGCTATAATTTCCACCATTGCAAAAGTCTGATTGGACAACTCTGGTCTTAATTGGTGATCTGGTGATCTACTCTGGTGACTTGCCCACCTCAGCCTCCCAAAGTGCTGGGATTACAGGCATAAGCCACCGCACCCAGCTGTGGCTTCATTTTCTACAGAATGAGAGCAGTTGCTAAGTTTTTAATACATTTTCATTAAAACTAACTTTTTCGACTCATGAATAGTGGTTATAGAGAGAAAATCAACTTCTGTTCATTTTTGTGCAAAAAACCTGCCATTGTGTTGTCTGTAGTATGTTTCTAAAAATATCATTTGTAATTTACTATGTGATTTATAACCAAGCTAAACATAAATTAACTTCATTAACTATGTACATGATCATGACTCTATTGAAATACTTTCAGAGACCAACAAAGCAAAATTAAAAACAAATACTACGAGGGACCTAGTCCAGTTAACAATAAACCTCTGATAGGCATTAGTTGAGGATCCCCAGTACATTGCCCCTTCTGTCAAGCGCTGTGCCCCACTTCTGGATAAAGGTCCCTGGTCATTCAGAGAAAGGTTTTTTGTTTGTTTGTTTTAATGCAGTGGTGAGAAAAAGTAGTAACCAATAACCAGAGTAAGGAAATTTGAATATAGCACTCAGCTAAGGGGTGTATTCATTTCTTCCACACACTTAATGGGCATCTACTATATGCCCAGGAATGCTGTAGGTGCTGTGGATACAGCAGCAAACACAACAGGCAAAGCCTCTCCTTTCATACAACAAACATTTTAGTCTGTTGGGGGCAAGAGAACAAAAAGTATATGTCAGATGCTAAGTACTATGAAGAAATATAAGGGGAAGGAGCTGGGCAGCGAAGGAGGGTGCTGTTCTACAGAGGCAGTAGGAGACCTCTTCACAGAGAAAGTGAGATTGCAGCAGAAACCCCTTCCAAGTAAGGCAGCTTGCCATGCAGAGATCTGGGGGCAGTGTGTCCCAGTAGATGCCAATGTCAATATGGACAGAATCAATAAGAGTCCAGTGAGGACCTATTGTGCAAGTGGTATTGTGTTGCGCCCCCTGGAGGATAAGGAAGTACAGCCATGACAGTAAGATGGAGAGGTCGTGCACTCATGAGCACTTGGGCACTGGAACCGCGCTGGCTGGGTGACTCCGCTATTACCAGCTAGGTGACCTCAGGCAGGTTCCTCAACAACTCTAATGTCTCAAATCCCTCAAGTATAGAATGGGTGGAATAAGAGCAGGACGACTCCTTGGAGTTGCTGGGAGGGTTAATGAGTGAATGTGTGGAACGTCCTTAGCAAGCACTCAGCGTTAGCTGTGAACATCGTGATTACAGTACATTCTCCCCATTTCTGATCTGAACCCCTCTATGGCATCTGATCATACTGAAATGATGAGCTTTATGCTTCCTGATCTTCTAGGTTCTCCTCATCAGTGGTTCTCAATTGGAGGCAATTTTGTCCCACAGGGAACACTTCAGAATGTCTGGAGACGTTTTTATTTTATTTTATTATGAGTTGGAGTCTCACTCTGTAGCCCAGGCTGGAGTGCAGTGATGTCATCTTGGCTGACTGCAACTTCCACCTCTTGGGTTCATGCAATTCCCCTGCCTCAGCCTCCTGAGTTGCTGAGACTACAGGTGCACACCACCACACCTAGCTAATTTTTGTGTTTTTAGTAGAGATGGGGTCTCACTATATTGGCCAAGCTGGTCTCAAACTCCTGACCTCAAGCGATCCACCCACTTCAGCCTCCCAATGGGCTGGGATTATAGGCGTGAGCCACTGTGCCCAACTATATTTTATTTTTAATGGATAATAATTGTTTATATTTATCTGTAGACATTTGTGATTGTCACAACTGGAGAGTGGGCGGTTCAGTGTTACTGGCATCTACTGTGTAGGGGCCTGGGATGCTGCTCAGTAAACATCCTATATTTGTTTCCTATAACAAATAATTATTTGGTCCAAAATGTCAATAGTGCAGCTGTTGAAAAGCCTCACTCTACATCAATCAGGGATAAGGATAAATAGCTGATGATTCAAATGGATTTCCCAGGGGTAAAGATAAAGCGCTTGGTTTATGATGCATCGTAAAAGAACAGGGGCCTTTTTCCTCCCAACATGTTTCCATCAGCAGCAGTTAGCCATTGAAATCCACACTGATTTAGGGCAGAGCAAGAGCTAACACTGAAAGATACCTCATTCTTTTTTTTTTTTTTTTTTTTTTTTTTTTAATGGAGTCCAACTCTGTCCTTCAGGCTGGAGTGCAGTGGCATGATACCTATTACATACCTACAAACCTATTACAATCTGTCAGGAGAGTATTTTGATATTCCTTATCAAAATCCTTATCCTGGGGATAAGGAGAAAGAGCTGATGACTCAAATGGATTTCCCTTTCATCCAACCTCATTTAAACGGCTATGCCACCAGCTCAAATGTCCTGACTGGGAAGATATAACCAGTGTTTTTTGATACCACTCCATTGGTAGCCATCTCAAGAGGAGAGTGGTAGAGTAGCTGTTATAAAACTACAGAGCTGCATCACACAAGGTGGACCAAGAAGAGACAGGGGAGAGGAAATGAGGTGCAGCCAGCCTTCCTGGGACTAGTCACTCACTGTGCCTTGACTAGTCATGGCTCATGTCCACCCTAATTCAGGCAGCTGTGGCCAGAAGAGGAAAGGATTTAAAGAGGTAAGACGTGGCTGGGTGCAGTGACTCAAGCCTGTAATAGCACTTTGGGAGGCCAAGGCGGGCAGATCACCTGAGGTCAGGAGTTCTAGACCAGCCTGACCAACATGAAAAAACCCCGTCTCTACTAAAATTACAAAATTAGCTGGGTGTGGTGGTGGATGCCTGTAATTCCAGTTACTCGGGAGGCTGAGGCAGGAGAATTGCTTGAACTCGAGAGGCAGAGGTTGCAGTGAGCCGAGATGGAGCCATTGCACTCCAACCTGGTCAACAAGAGCGAAATTCTGTCTTAAAAAAAAAAAAAAAAAAAAGAGGCAAAACGTGATTATTTAGGGCCTCAAGTAAAATGGTAAAATGGGCAGGACAAATGAGGTCTGAAGCAAATGTGCTGGACAAACATGCGTTAAGTGACTGGGAACAGAGACAACCATTCACGACCGCCAAAAAGCTCTGTAGGCACCGCAGGATTGAGACCAGTGTTTCTCAAGCTTTTTTTTTTTCTCATCATCATCCTCCCACCACCACTCCAGTGAGCCTTGTAGACATTATTTTTCCAATCACCACCACCCTCCATACAAAATTTTAATATCACAAATATACCGTTGGAACTGGCGGTGGCTCACACCTATAATCCCAGCACTTTGGAAGGCTGAAGCAGGTGGGTCACTTGAGCTCAGGAGTTCAAGACCAGCCTGGGCAACATGGTGAGACACTATCTCTACAAAAAAAAAATACAAAAATTAACTATGAGTGTTAATGCGCACCTGCAGTCCCAGCTACTCAGGAGGCCAAGGTAGGAGGATCTCTTGAGCTTGTGAGGTCCAGGCTACAGTGATCCATGATCGCGTCACTGCATTCCAGCCTTTGCAATAGAGTGAGACCCTGTTTCAATACAAAACAAAACAAATATACTGTTGATTTGTTTATGCCAGGTGCGGTCCCTCCTGTAATCCTAGCACTTCAGGAGGCTGAGGCGTGAGGATAACTTGAGGCCAGGAATTTGAGATCAGCCTGGGCAACAGGATAAGACCCTGTCTAAAAAAAAAAGAAAGAAATTAAATTTTATATTGCTGGTTTAAAATAACATTTTCTCTTATTACTGATGAAAATTAACATTTTAAATGGTATCTCACTTTATTCACTAAAGTAATGGTAATTGTTACAACAAACAGATATCAAACGCTTGATAGCTGAAACACAATTGAAGTTTTTTCTTGCTCAAATGAAGACCAATATGGTCAATAAATGGCTCTTCTCCAAGCAGTAACTGAAGCGCCCAGGCTCCTCTCATTCCACAGTCCTGCCATCTTCAACTCAAGGAAGCACTGGTCCAGTGTTTGTAAAGGGATTACCAAGACAGTGCTGAGGCCCTAGTGAGGCCAGAGACCATGTACCAGTGGCACCTATTTACTTTTATTTTTACTTTAAGTATAGAAATGGAGAAGGTTCAGAATTGGATTAATCCCAGGGACAGGCCGTGCACAGTAGATGCTACAGAATGATAAGGAAGCTAAGAAGTGGAGGTCACTGGCAGGAAGGTGGGCAGGGTATAGCACCATGGGGAAACAAAAGAAGTGTAACGATGCAAGGGAGTTAATGGACTTGGGAAATGTTTGAAGAGATTAGAGGGCTGAACGATGTCCAGATGTCAGATTGTGAGTCAGCTGGAGGGTGAGCAGCTTGCAGTTAGTAAGTTATATGACAGGGCTTAAGATTCCTAAGTTCAGATGATGACAAGGAACACAGGTGTGGCTTTGGGAGTGGGTGGCCATTGCAGGGTAGAACGTATAGCTCCTCAGGTTTGGAATAAGCAAGGGGACTTGACATTAGAGTGTGGGTGAGGCCATCCACGGAGATGTTGAAATTTCCCACATATCAGGCCCTAAATAAACAAGGGAGTGTGCACAGAAATGATATAAAGTAATTCAGCACGTATTTCAAAGGAAGCTGGTTATTGTGTGAGTCTGGGGAAGTATCGATATGAAAAAAACAGTAAGTTAGAGTCTGGGTTATGTGGGAAAAAAGCTGTTTCAAACAGTGACTTTAGGGGAAGAACCAAGTTACAGTTAGGGCAAAGAAGTAAATGGTTTGATAATGGCAGATAATTTTACCTGCTATGGAACAAATATTTTAAGCAGGGGAGGACAGAAGGAGGAAACATCAGGATGGAGGGATGTAAAGGAAGTATAGAGATTTCCAAAGCAACATCACAAGATAGATATCTAACAAACTTTTTTCACATTCAGAGCCAAGCTTGCAAGAGAGTACATGAATCCCCAAAGAAGCAAAAACAAAGAGGGGCCTGAAAATTTGGAAAATAAGAGTATGCTCATGCTAGTACTATCTCAGTAATCACGGGTTTCGAGTTTAACACGAGCAGAGGAGGACTTAGACCCAAATAAGGCAGGGATTTAAAATTTAGACCTCTCCACAAAGCTAAGACCTTCCAAATGGTAAGTCTCAGTAACAAGATGGATTAAAAAGAAATCTTTCTTATTCTGTCCCCTGGGAAGGAAAAAGAAAACTCTCCCATGACAGTTTGTAAGCACAGGCAGTCCTTTACATGAGTTTAGTGTTCAAATGTATCCTACCTGTATGGTCTGGAAACCCTGAAGTTGAGAAATTCACTGAAAAGTGATCCTGATCCATTACATCTGCAGTTTTAATACTAGAAAAGAAGGAAAGAAGGGCATTGGGGAGCAACTAGCAACCTGCCATTATCAGTCTGTATTTTTGTTGCAGAGAAATATGATCAATAAAATACTTTCAAAGATAAGGATAACATTAACATAAAACTGGGGTCAAACATAAAGTAGAAATACAAGATGAAAAAATAAAATTATCCTGGCACTTTGGGAGGCCAAAAGGGGCACTTGAACCCAGGAGTTTGAGACCAGTCTGGACAACATAGTAAGACCCCAGCTCTGCAATAAATACACAAATTAGGTGAGCATGGTGGTGTGGGTCTGAGGTCCCAGCTACTCAGAAGGCTGATGTGGGAAGATTACTTGAGACCAGGAGGTCAAGGCTGCAGTTAGCTGTGATTGTGATCATGTCATTGCACTCCAGCCTGGGCAACACAGCAAGATGCTATTTCAACAACAAAAAAGAAGGTAAATTTCTAGTAAATATCCAGTATCATCTCTGTTGAAAAATGCATGCTCTAGTTAAATGAACAAGTAAAATGACACTACAAGGAAGCAAACAAACACATCCAGAGTGTAGGACACTTTATAAGACAACTACTTCTGCAATGAGTCAATGTTATAAAAAGAAAAGAAAAAAACAGGAGCTTTATCTAAATTCAGAGCGATTTAAGCTTAAGACATAAAACTGAAGAGTAATGATTAGATTTTGTTTGGATCCTGATCCAAATAAACCAACTATAAGAAGATATTTTGGAGGCAACCAAAAATATCTGATTATTTAATGTAATGTGGCACTGTGGTTAAGAAATTATGTGTTTAGAGATGTGTACTGAGGTGTATAGGGAGAACTAACACGATATCCAGGATCTGCTTTACAATTGTTCGGTAAAGAAAACAAGAAAAAGAAGGAAGGGACAAATATGGCAGTATCTTGAGAGTCATTAAATCTGAGTGATGCATATATTGGTGCTAATTATACTACTGCTTCTACTTTTGTATATGCTTGAATTTTCACAGTCAAGAATTCTAAATTATTTTAGGGAGCACATGAACAAAAAAGTGTAAAAACCACTAGTTTAGCACATATGCTAATTCTGCTATTTACAGAAACATCTCAGATGTTTTTCTAGAAATTTCTTTTTGCTCCCAGTGTGGAAGCCCAACTGAAACTTTGCCCTGCTTCCATTATGAAATGCCAGAGTTGGGAAAAATAAGCACTTTGTACTCTTAGATGAAACAACAATGATGAAGTCACCCCATCTAGTTCCCAAACTAAGTGATTCCTATAAATGTGCACTCCTTAACTTTAAAAAAATGAAGTTATCTCTGCCTTTTAGAATGATTATGTCTGAAATAACGTCACAATGTTTGTGACTATGATGAACATGAGAAAAGGTTACTGTTTTCCACCATGAACAGATAGATACAAACTGATAATCTTACACACTTTTTCTTCTATTTAAAAACCTAAAAATCCTTTAAATGCCACACAGCTATTTGAGTTGATCTTCCCAGAGTCTGACTCCTTTATGTCTTTTTTCTTCACACAAAAAAACAGTATTACTGAGATACAATCTACATATTACATAACTCACCCACTTAAATCGTACAATTCAATGGTTTTTAGTTTCTTTAGAGTTGTGTAACCATCACCATTATCAATTTTAGAATATATTTGTCACTCCAAAATGAAACTCTGTACCCACTAGCCATTGCTCTCCATCTCCCACATATGCCCTCACCCCAACTCTAAAAGTAACTAATCTATTTTATGTCTCTAGGAATGATATGGTGTGGCTCTGTGTCCCCACCCAAATCTTAGGTTGAACTGTCATCCCCAGTGTTGAAGAAGGGGCCTGGTGAGAGGCGATTAAATCATGGGGGCGGACTTCCCCCTTGCTATTCTTGTGAGACAGTTCTCCCAAGATCTGCTTGTTTAAAAGTGTGTAGAACCTCCTCCCAACCCCACTGGCCATGTGAAGATGTGCCTGCTTTCCCTTCACCTTCTACCATGTTGTAAGTTTCCTGAGGCCTCCCCAGAGGCAGAAATCTATACAATCTGCAAAACCGTGAGCACAATTAAACCTCTTTTCTTTATAAATTACCCAGTCTCAGGTAGTTCTTCATAGCAGTATGAGAATGCACTAATACAGAAAATTGGTACCATACAAGTGGGGCATTACTATAAAGATACCTGAAAATGTGTAAGCAACTTTGGAACTGGATAATAGGCAGAGGTTGAAAAAGTTTGGAGGGCTCAGAAGACAGGAAAATGCGGGAAAGTTTAGAACTTCCTAGAGACCTGTGGAATGGTTGTGACCAAAATGCTGGACAGTGAAGTCCAGGCTGAGGAGTTCTCAGATGGAGATGAGAAACTGTGAAACCCTAATAGCTGAGACAGTTCTCAGTGAATTTAGAAAGTCTATTTTGCCAACATTGAGGTCACACACCCATGACACAGCCTCAGGAGGTCCTGACGACATGTGCCCAAGGTGGTTGGGGCACAGCTTGGTTTTATACATTTTAGGGAGACAGAAGACATCAATCAACATATGTAAGATAAGCATTAGTTCTGTCTGGAAAGGCAGGACAACTCAAGCAGGGAGGGGGCTTCCAGATCACAGGTAGGTGTGAGACAAATGGTTGCATTCTTTTGAGTTTCTGATTAACCTTTCCAAAGGAGGCAATCAGTGTGCATTTATATCAGTGTGCATAAGGATGACTCTGAATAGAATAAGAGGCAGGTTTGCCATAAGCAGTTCTCAGCTTGACTTGTCCCTTTAGCTTAGTGACATGGGGTCCCCAAGGTGTATTTTCCTGTCACCGAACTTACTGGGAACTGGAGTAAAGGTTACTCTTGCTGTGCTTTAGCAAAGAGACTGGCAGCATTGTGCTCCTGCTCTAGGGTCTGTTGAACTTTGATTTTGAGAGAAATGAGTTAGGGTACCTGGCAGAAGAAATTTCTAAGCAGCAAAGAGTTCAGGATATAGCCTGGCTGCTTCTAACAGCATACATTCATATGCATGCACAAAGACATGATCAGAAACTGGAACTTATATTTAAAAAGAAAGCAGAGAATTAAAGTTGGGGAAATTTGCAGCCCAGCATGTGGTAGAAAAGTAAAACCCATTATCTGGGGAGGAATTCAAGCTGGCTGTATAAATTTGCATAAGTAAAGAGAAGTTGAATGTATAGCCGAGACAATGGTGAAAATGCCTCCAAGGCATTTCAGAGACCTTCATGACAGCCCCTCCCATTACAGGCCTAGAGGCCTAGGAGGAAAAATTGATTTCATGGATTAGGCCCAGGGACCCACTACTGTGTGCAGCCTTGGGACACGGTGCCCTGTGTTCCAGCTGCTCCAGCTCCAGTTGTGGCTAAAATAACCCCAGATATGCCTTAGGCCACTGCTCCAGAGGGTGCAAGCCAAAACCTTTGGTTACTTCCATGTGATGTTATGCCTTCAGGTGCACATAGGACAAGAGTTGTAGCTTGGGAGCCTCCACCTAATTTCAAATGATGTATGGCGATGCCTGGATGTCCAGACAGAAGTCTGCTGCAGAGACAGAGCCCTCATGGAGAATCTCTACTAGGCAGTGCTGAGGGGAAATGTGGGGTTGGAACTCCCACACAGAGTCCTCACTGGGGCACTCCCTAGGGGAGCTATGAGAAGAGGGCCACCGTCCTCCAGACCCCAGAATGATAGATCCACTGACAGCTTGCACCATGCACCTGGAAAAGCTGTAGGCACTCAACACCAGCCTGTGAAAGCAGCCACAAGGGTTGTACCCTGCAGAGTCACAGAGGCAGAGCTGCCCAAGACTTGGGAGTCCACCCTTGCATCAGTGTGGCCTGGATGTGAGATATGGAGTCAAAAGAGATAATTTTGGAGCCTTAAGATTTAATGACTGCCCTGCTGGGTTTTGAACTTGCATGGGACCTAAAGCCCCTTTGTTTTGGCTATTCTCCCTTTTGGAAAGGGAGTATTTATGCAATGCCGATACCCTCATTGTATCTTGGAAGTAATTAACTTGTTTTTGATTTTACAGGCTCATAGGTGGAAGGGACTTGCCATGTCTCAGCTGAGCCTTTGGACTGAAGACTTTTGAGTTAATGCTGAAATGATTTAAGACTTTGGGAGGCCATTGAGAAGGAGTGATTGTATTTTGCAGTGTGAGAAGTACATAAGATTTGGAAGGGTCCAGGGACAGAATAATATGGTTTGGCTCTGTGTCCCTGCCCAAATCTCATGTTGAATTGTAATTCCCAGTGTAGGAGGAGGGGCCTGGTGGGAGGTGATTGAATCATAAAAGTGGACTTCCCTCTTCCTATTTTTGTGATAGAGTTCTCCTAAGATAAGCTTGCTTAAAAGTGTGCAGTGCCTTCCCCTGCCTCCAGCCGGCCACGTGAATATGCATCTCTTCCCTTTCGCTTTCCTCCATGATTGTGAGTTTCCTGAGGCCTCCTCCTCAGAAAAGACTTGCACAACCCACAGAATTGTGAGCAGAGTTAGACTTCTTTTCCTTATAAATTATTCAGTCTCAAGTAGTTTTTTTATAACAGTGCAAGAACAGAGCAATACAATGAGTGTGCCTATTCTGGACATTTACATAAATGGAATCACACAACACATTGTATTTTTGATTACTGACATTTTCAAGATTCTTCCATGTATTATAGTAGCATGAATTAGTACTTCATTCCTTTTTGCTCCTGTATGATAATCCATTGTATACATACATCACATTTTATTTATCCCACATTTGGGTTGTTTCCATTTTCTCATGGCTGTTATAAATAATGCTGCTATGGACATCTGTATGAAAGTTTTTTGGACTTTTTTTTTAAGAGACAGGGTCTGGCTCTGTCATCCAGGCTGGAGTATAGTGGTACTATAACATAGCTCACTACAGTCTCAAAGTCCTGAGCTCATGTGATCCTTGCACTTCAGTCTCCCAAGTAGCAGAAACTACAGGCATGAGCTACTGCACCTAGCTCTTTAAAGATTTTTGTGTGTGTGACAGGGTCTCCCTACGTTACCCAGACTGTTCCCAAACTCCTGGGCTCAAGCAATCCTCCTGCCTCCACCTCCCAGATAGCTGGTATTACAGACACACACTACCATGTCCAGCTGTGTAAAAGTTTTTATGGAACATGTTTTCTTTTCTCTAGGAGTAGAATTGAAAATCAGATAGTAACTATATTTTTTAACCTTTTGAGGAAATGCCAAATTGTTTTCCAAAGTGGCTGCACTATTCTACATTCTCACCAGTGGTGTATGAGGATTTCAATTTCTCCACATTACTCCCAATACATTATTGTCCGACTTTTCTATTACAGCCACTCTATAAGTGTGAAGAAGTATCTCATGGTTTTAATTTGCAATTCCCTAATGGCTAATGATGTTGAACAACTTTTCAAGTACTTATTGACTATTTCCTTGCACCTCTTTGAAAGTGATCTTTCTAAATGCTTTTGCCTCTGGGTCTTTCATCTATGCTAATAGTATCTTCAGTTAAACTTAACTTCCCCTTGCTGTAGTTCACTTAACAAGAAGACAAAAAGTAATGGCAACAGATTAGTCTTTGAATTTTCTCATTCATTCATTCATCAAATATGTACTGAGAGGCTATCCTATCCCAGTTGCTATTCTAAGCACTGATCATATAGAAGAAAACAAAACAGAGAGAAAATTATTGTCATCATGCAGCTTACATGGGGTTTTTTTATTGTGACTTTTAAAAACACATATAGTTAACCATCTAAACCATATTGTGTACAGTTCAGTAAAGTATATTCACATTTTGTGAAATAGATCTCTAGAACTTTTTCATCTTGCAAATCTAAACTCCATACCTATTAAATAACTCCCTTTTTCTCCTCCCCACAGACCCTAGTTTCTGTCATTCTATTTTCTGTTTCTATGAATTTGACTACTTTAGATAACTCATATAAATGGAATCATACAGTATCTGTCTTTTTGTGACTGGCTTTTTTCACTTAACATTATGTCCTCAAGGTTCAACATTCAGGGTCCTGACTCATATGAGCTCCCCCTTCTTAAGGTCCTAGCAGGGACCCTAGCAACATTGATGTGGCAGTATATTGTTATAATATTTACAAAAGTAAGATATTTTAGAATTCTTTTTCTTAAAGAAAGTCCTCAGAATTGTATGACCTTCAGGCCTGGATCCACTCCTATGTGGCAGAGAGTTTTGAAAAACACTAGCCAAGAAGACCAGAGTTACTGGGTTCCAATTATGGTACCACTCAGGCCCAAATGGGCAGCACAGAACCTGCCCTGCTTTCTTCATGGGAGTAGGGGTGGGGTAGCAGTGGTAAATCATATCTGTGATATGGGATAATCATCACTGGTTCTCATGGCTGTTGAAGATAACACATAAAAAATGTGTCCCCCACAAAAAAAAAGGGGACAGGAGGTGACACGATTTTCTTCTAAGTCTATATAATATGTTATTGTATGTATATATCACAATTTGTTTATCCATTCACCCCTCAGTAGACACTTTGGTTGCTTCTACTTCTTGGATATTGTGATTGTGCTGCTATGAACATGACAGTACAAATACCTCTTTGAGACTCTGCTTTCAGTTCTCTTGGATATACACCAAGAAGTGGTATTGCTAAATCATATGATAGTTTGGTAGTTTTCAAGGGACTGCCATACTATTTTCTATAGTGGTTGCACCATTTTGCAATCCCATCACCAATGCAAAAGGATGCAGTTTCTCCACATCCTCACCAACAGTTGCTATTTTCTGGGTTTTGGTGTTTTTTTAAAAAAATAATGGCCATACTATTATCCTGAGGTGATATCTCAATGTGGTTTTGGTTTGAATTTCTCTAATGGTTAGCGATGTTGTGCATATTTTCATATGCTTGTTGGCTATCTGTGTATCTTCTTTGGAGAAATCCCTATTCAAGTTTGTTTTTAAATTGGGTCATTTGACTTTTTTGTTGTTGAGTTGCAGGAGTTCTTTATATGCATGCAATGTTAATGCCTCATCAGATACATAATTTTCAAATATTTTCTTCCATTCTACAGGGAGAATGAAATGCCTTTTCATTTTAATTACGTTCTTTGATGCACAAAAATTTTAAAGTCCCATTAGTCCATATTTGCTTTTGTTGCCTATACTTTTGGTCTCATATCCAATAAATCATTGCCAAATACAAAGTCATGAAGCTTTCCTCCCATGTTTTCTTCTAGAAGTTTTATAGTTTGGGGTCTTACATTTAGGTCTTTAGTCTATTTTGAGTTAATTTTCGTATATGGTGTAAGATAAGGGCCCAGCTTCTTTTGCATGTGGATTTCTAGTTTTCCCAAAACCATTTGTTGAAGACACTTCTTTTCCCATTCAGTGGTCTTGGTACCCTTGTCAAAGATCATTTTACCATATATATGAGGGTTTATTTCTTGGCTGTTCTATTTCATTGGCCCATTTATCTTTTTTTATGCCAGTGCCACACTGTTCTGATTACTGTGGTTTTATAATATCTTTTGAAATCAGGAAGTGTGATTCCAACTTTATTCTTCCTTTTTTTTTTTTTTTAAGTTATTCAGGGTCCCTTGAGATTTTGTATGAATTTTTGGGTGATTGTTTTCTATTTTTAAAAAAATGCCATTGGGATTTTGATATGGATTGTGTTGAAATCTATTGATCACTTTGGGTAGCATCAACATCTTCACAGCATCAAGTATTGCAATCCATGAGCGTGGGATGTCTTCCCATTTATTTGTGTCTTCTTTAGTTTCTTTCAGCAATGTTTTGTAGTTTTGATTGTACAAATCTTTTACCTCCTTGGTTAGGTTTATTCCTACGTATTTTATTCTTTTTGATACTATTGTTCTCTTAATTTTCTTTTAGGATTGTTCTTTGTTAGTGTATAGAAAAGTAACTGACTTTGCATATCAATTTTATATACTACTACTTTGCTGAATTTGGTTATTAGTTCTAACAGAGTTTTGTGGAATCTTTAGGGTTTTCTCCATATAAGATCATGTCATCTGAGAACAAAGTTAATTTTACTTCTTCATTTCCAATTTGAATGCCTTTTATTTCTTTTTCCTAATTGCTCTGGCTACTATTTCCAATACTATGTTGAATCAAAGTGGTGAGAGTGGGTATCCATGCTTTTTTCCTGATCTTAGAAAAAAAGCTTTTAGTCTTTCATCATTGAGTATGAAGTTAGATATAAGCTTTTCTTGCTTTTTTCTTTATTTTTTGAGACGTAGTCTCACTCTGTCACCCAGGCTGGAGTGCAGTGGTGTGATCTCGGCTCACTGCAACCTCCACCTCCTGGGTTCAAGTGATTCTCCTGCCTCAGCCTCCCGAGTAGCTGGGACTACAGGCATGTGCCACTACGCCCAGCTAATTTTTGTATTTTCAGTAGAGACGGGGTTTCACCATGTTGGCCAGGCTGGTCTCGAACTCTTGACCTCAGGTGATCCACTCAGCCTCCCAAAGTGCTGGGATTACAGGTGTGAGCTTTTTTCATAGATGGTCTTTATTATTATCTTGAGGGAGGTTCCTTCTGCTCCTAGTTCATTGAGTGTTTCTATCATGAAAAGGTATCAAATCTTGTCAACTAATTTTTCTGCATCAGTTGAGACAATCATGTGGTTTTTGTACTTCATTTTGTTAACGTGGCATATTATATTGATTGATTTTTATATGTTGCATCTCAGTAATAAATCCCACTTGGTCATGTTGCATAATCCTTGTAACATACTTTGAATTTGGTTTGCTAGTACCATGCTAATCTTCTCTGTATTGTTCCAATTTTAGCATATGCACTGCCAAAGGGACACTCTTGCAACTTTACTTTTTAAATATGGTATAATGTAAGAAATACATTGAATTTAGGCTATCAAATAAGTTAATGACCAAGAATTCTTTTCTACATTTGAAACATACAAAAATTAAGACACACATGTGCTAGTTCTTCTGTTTATTGTTTTCTTTGAGGAATTGGGCATCACTTCCTCACTTCAACCTTAACGTTCGCAAATGATTGCCTCTTTGGAAGGTGCTGTGAAACAATTTGACTTACAGAGAGTATCTGTATTTGCAGGTTCTATAACATTATATGAAACTTGTTTGTAAATAAACCTAAGTTGTTTAAAATAAATAAGAACATAAATCATGTGCATATTTTCCAACATATGCAATAATTCAAACTTTAAGGTATGTAAAATACAATCCTTTGTGCAGAGTAGTGTGCAGAATATGCGGAATAACAAAGATTCTCTCCTTGACCAAACTCTAGCCAGGCTCCGAGCCATTTCTGGACTAGGCTTCAACAGACTTGAAAAAAACTCTAACAAAGTCTCTAACAGTTCAAGGTAGCATCTTTAGGATGACGCCGGCCCCCCTTTAAAGGGCCTGCCTGAAAAAACTCAGGCTGCCAAAGGAATTTAGGTTCCAGCCGACACCTGAAGATATGGTCCGTTTCCCAGCCTCTGTGGGAAGGTAAAGAGCCTAACTTCCAGAAACACCATTTAACAAACCCAGATGGGTTTCACGTGGACTAACCCCCACCTCCCACTTTTTATAATTTTTCACTTCCCTCACTCTAGCACCCCCTCATCCCTCTCCCCTCTCCCTATTCCCTCATTTTTCCTTTAAAGTTTGAATAACCTTTGCACAAATCCAAGTTGCGTTCAGTTCGTGCTGGATTCTTCCCTATTCCATTAGTATATTACTTTTTAGAATCTGTCCTAGCCGCTTTACTGTCCTGCTTTGTCTCTGACAAGAGCAGGCGAGGTGGATTCATTTTTCTTACTGAGTAGAGATCCTAACGGCAGGTACTCCGGACGGTGAGGGCCACAATTCTTTAGAGAAAGTCTAGGGGGCTATACCGTTTGAAACTAACACCAGCTAAAAGGATTTTCTGCTCTGCGTCACAACTCATGGAACTTGCGGGTTCTGATCTAGAGTTGGGAAATGTTAACAGGTGTTTACAACGCCAAGGATGTTTTGCCAACTTCCTGGAAGAATTCCACCAGTTAGAGCCCAAACTAGGGGGCAAAGAGGAAAAGAAACTCGAGCAGGGTGGACCAGGGTAGACAGGCTCAAAAAGGAAACAAATGTAACATCCTAACACAAAGCAGGGACCGAATAAAGAGACTCACCGTCTCCGGCAGCTCAGATTCTACGCGGGCGCTCAGAGCGGCGCCTTGTTGCCTAGCGACAGCGCATGCGTACTGAGCAACGCCCGCCTCCTAAACTTGCATCTGCGCCTGCGCAGCCGCGGGTCGCCGGGTCGGGAAGTGCTCGGGGGTGCTGTGAGGCGCTTGCACCCTGTCTTGATACTCTTTAGTTACCCAGTGGGCGGTGCTTGGACACAGAAAGAAAAGTTGAATTCGCAGCTGAGAGCCCTCGTCTTGGATTTTTTTTTTTTTTTTTGAAACGGAGTCTCGCTCCGTCTCCTGGGCTGGAGTGCAATGGCGCGATCTCGGCTCAGTGCAACCTCCGCCTCCCGGGTTCAAGCGATACTCCTGCCTCAGCCTCCGGAGTAGCTGGGATTACAGGCGCGCACGACTACGCCCAGCTAAATTGTATTTTTGGTAGAGACGGGGGTTTCACCATGTTGGTCAGGGTGGTCTCGAACTCCTGACCTCGTGATCTGCCCACCTTGGCCTCCCAAAGTGCTGGGATTACAGGCCTGAGCCATCACACCTGGCCTTCTACGATTGTATACGTATTATTTGTGTTATCTGAAGACATTCGGACGCCACCACCCAAAGCAACTGGCAGTTGACTTTCGGGAATTTTAAGCTTGTGTGCGAAGTAGCTGCCAGACGGCAATTCCTTTTTTATCTAGAGACACCCATGACGTGGGGGACACCCCAGCAATGCCATCCCTCCTTTGACTTCCATTGCGTGCAGAATTATAAAGTTGAGTAGTAGTTTATGAGAAAAAAAGGAAACGTACACACATACACATGCTTACATAGGCACAGGATATATGACCAGCAACTGATAACTGATTCCCTCAGGGGAGAAGAAACTGGGTGGCTGAAGGACAGGATTGAGAAAGGACAGTTATGTTAGTTTGTATCGTTTGAAATTGTCCAGTGTACATGTGTTCTTTTTAAATGTTTGAAGGGCCATTGACCCTTACCAAAATGTAAATACCAAGGAAGCGAGAATTTAAGAGGTCTAAGTAGAATTCTATAATGTGCTGGATAGAGTTATCCGTACATGTGAAGCTAAAACATCTTCTGTAAATCGCTGAGTCTTCCTGTTTATTTCTGAATAGAGATCTTTGGGGGCTTGGATGGAGGAAAAGGAAAAGAGGAGCCAGGCTTTTTTGGAAAATTGTCGGCGGTGGCGGCATACAGGAAACTGAAATCTTTATCTAATTTCATTCTTTGTATATTCATTTTGGATTTGCTGAAGAAAATTAAAAGGTAAATTTTGTGTGAGCTCACTGAACTCAAATTGAAAGAGGACATTTGCTGTTTATTTTTGTGAAGGACATTAATTGGGTGTGACTGGCAGGGTTGAGACCTGAAGTTCCTCTTCTAGATAAGGAAAATTTCCCTTGGTGAGAAATCTCCAGACTGGTTATGATAGATTCCTAACCCTCCAACCCTGAAAGGTTAACTTCGGGCTCCCTCCTCTAAGGGAAGTGCTGAAGAAAAAAACAGGCAACTGTGCCTATGAAGATTTGCAAACAAAAAGCTCATGCTGAAAGAACATATGGGACACTTCTCATTAGCTGGGTCAAGGAAGAGCAGTCAACTTTGTGACCTAGTGAGTGGTTAGCAGATCTATGCAAGGGGTAGGAACTTGGGACCAGAGGTTAGGGATCCAAAAAGTTGAAAATGTAAAGACAAAGACCAGAGGTTATAACTTGTTGCCTCTTGATTTGTAAGTAGGAAGCCAGAATTTGAGCTCCCAAATAAAATATTTTAGGAATTGTGGTTCTTAAGCAACTCTAAAAGTCAGTACATTTACAAAGAAGTAAATGAAACGTCATAGGTAATGGAAATGAGACTCAGCAGCACCTAGAATTAGAAATTCCCATACAGAAGAGAAAAAACACATCACAGCAGAGCCATACTTCATAAAATTTATTTAAAAAAAAAAAAACAGAAAAACAATAATTTATGCCCTTGGCAAAATAAAAGATCTTGTCAATATAAATGTTTCTTAGAAAATATATGAAAAGATAACATATATTAATAAATCAATATTAACATCACAGCAAAAGTAATAATGATTCTATAACAATGACAAGTGAAGATATTTCTGGCCCTTACACAGTAGTATTTCTGGAAGGTCTCTGATTCCTGCTTGCTGTAGTACAGAGGTGCTGTCACTTTAAGAAAGCCTGATGCCTGATCTTTAAGAAAGATGTGGTGGCTCACATCTGTAATCCCAGCGCTTTGGGAAGCTGAGGCAGGGTGGGGGCAGGGGAGAGGGGGGAGATTGCCTGAGGTCAGGAGTTTGAGACCAGCCTGGCTAACATGGTGAAACTTCATCTCTACTAAAAATACAAAAATTAGCCGGGTGTGGTGGCACACAGCTGTAATCCCAGCTACTCGGGAGGCTGAGGCAGGAGAATCACTTGAACCCGGGAGGTGGAGGTTGCAGTGAGCCGAGATCACACCACTGCACTCCACCCTGGTTGACAGAGCAAGACTCCGTCTCCAAAAAAAAAAAAGAAAGAAAGCCTGATGCACACAAATCTAAATTTAAATTTAGGAAGTCGATCAATTGATCAATTAAAGGATATTTATTTGCATCACAAAATAATTCTTCACTCCCCCCAAAAATCAAAAGTTCAAATAGCAACTTTTCCTAATGTATTTAAAGTGTAATTAACCAAATATATGTGTCTCCAACTCCTTTCTAGTTATGATCCTATTGCATAAAGTGAGGTATACCTGAAGTGACGTAGTAAGAGAGTTGAGCTCCAGACCTTCCTGGACAGAGTGTGTTCTTTTTTAGAGTCTGAGGAAATGGTTGGGGGCACAAGTTCTCTCAATCTTTTTATTTTTCCCTCATCCTGAGCTCTCATTTTCTTGTCTCAACTGCTTTCTGGTAAACTTTGTTCACCTGGTACTTTCAAGAAAAAAGGAGGAAATCTTAGGAGAGGGAGACAGATGAATGAATTAGTGAGTCACTCCAGTAGCGCAGAGGAAGGGAGAATCTGGGATGTGTATGTGGATGAGGAAGATCTGAGTGTGGTTGTGGTTGTACTTGGGGAAAAGCAGGAGCAATCTTGAACTCTTGACATGGTACATTTGAGGCCCTCTCCCAGTAGGGCCACCTAACTCCCTGAGGAGCTGCAAGGCCTAGTCCAGCCCTCCCCAGATGGGACACTTCTTCAGAAGAATGGATGCAGGCCTATTTATCACACTCCTCCTGGCTGCCTTCAGCACAATGGTAGTGCTGCTCACAGAACTCCTGGATCCGGCTGCATGCCTCCAGCATTATCACCTCGGGGACTGTGATGACCACTCGGATGAAATTCGGGTACTCGAAGCACTGCAAAAAAGAAGAGCCTGTTATTTTCAGAGCAACTGAGTCTGGTACTGGACCACCCTAAAATGGTCAGGACCCTGATCTACAAGAAGTGGTACCATTTCATCAGTGCCATCAGTTTATTCAATTCCTGTCATTAGGATGCTAAGTCAACAACTGAGTTAGTTCATCTTAAAATGACTCTATTTCCTCTCACCTAGAATGTTTGTTTACAACTTTTCTTCCCAGGATGGGTAGGATTATTAAGGGGGGCAGAAACAAATTTTAAATAGGAACCATGAGACACATCAATTTGAATCTTATCAAATGAGAAGACATTTTGGTGGAGGAGAAAAGACCACGCTAAAAACCAGCTCAGAGGTTGCTGGTGGGGCTCTAGAAACTGTTGAGAATGACCTGAGAGACACAGGCACCCACCGTTGCTGGGAGGCAGTGGACAGATTGCTCAGCAACTAACCGCTCCGTGAACTCCACATCGTTCTCAAATTCTGGGAAATGTTCCATCTCAATTCCAACCTATACCAACAGGAGGGAGAGGCCAACTTATCAGAAGGAGGGAGAACCAGCCAATTTCCTAAGCCAGAAATTAAGGTAGGGGTTACTTTTAAAGATATCTTAGAACAGCACTACTGATAACTGATAAATAAGAGTGCTTACACTTAAGGAATTATTCTCAGGGAAGAGAGGATATATTTTTATTAATAGTTTACTAAGAGTTCCTTCCAGGACACTGATAAATAAAAGCTGGAAACAGAATGCTAGTGTGTCTCAAAAGCCACAATATTGGCATTAGGGCCAGGCAATCCTTTATGGCATGAGACTAGCCCACCCACTGCAGGATATTTGACATCCCTTACCCACAGAATGACAGCCCCAGTCATTCTGAAAACAAACAAAATTCCCATACGTTCCCAGATATTCTTAGGGAACCAGTATCACTCCCAGTTGAGAATTACAGTGGTATGAAAAGCCTGTATTATTTGTGCCTTAAATCTTCCCTGTACCTACATAGATAAAATGATTCTCTGTATTGAAGAATTAAAATTTTTTTTTCAGATGGGGTCTCACTCTGTCTCCCAGGCCGGAGTGCAGTGCACAATCATGGCTCACTACAGCCCTTGACCTCCCAGGCTCAAGTGATTCTTCCGTCTCCGCCTCCCAAGTAGTTGGGACTACAGGAGCAAGCCACCACACCTGGCTAATTTTTTTTATTTCTTATGGAGACATTATGTTGCTCAGGCTGTACTCTACCTCCTTTGCTCTAGTGATCCATCCACCTTGGCCTCCCAAAGTGCTGGCACTGCAGGCGTGAGCCACCATGCTCTGCGTAATTAAGTATTTTTAATTAAAGAGTTTAATGAGAACTGATAGAGGCTAAATTACCTCAGTGGGACAACTCCTGAACTGCCTGGCTCAGAAGCCTAGCTGGTCGTCTTTGTGCCCTGCGTAACTGCCTGTGGCAGTTCTGCTGAGTGACTGCCATTGCCTTACAACATGCATAAGACCTAGTGCCTGCCACCCACATACTTACCATGAGGTACATGGCCCCAGAAGGGAGGACTGGCCGGAGTCCAGGAATGCCAGCCAGTGCCCCATAGCAGAGATCAGCATTGGACTACAAGAGGAGGCAAGAAGAAATCAAGGATTGAAATTTAAGTAAAAGAAAAACCAAATCATTAAAAATAGTCCTCTCACTGAAGACTGGAAATGTAGGTGTGATGGCATCAGGAGTCTAAGAGAAAAAGCTCTCTTACTTGAAGCTTTTGGCCAGGGGCAGAGAGAATGGCCGGAAGTGAGAAATGTGTGGGTGGATGCTTACACTGATGCCATATCCTAATATTAGAACATGGCTCCAGAAAGAAGAACCAATTATTCCTAATTCCATGGCCGGCATTCTCTGACTCCCAAACTCCCAAAGTGGAGAGCAGGAACTGGCCTTACCTTGAGGAAGCTCAGAGTGTTCTGGTAAAACTCTTGCGGGGTGCGCCGTAGGATGCTTTTTAGAGCTCCCTGGACAATGGTACAGGGTCCCAAGATGCACTGACTCAGCTTCACCAGCCCATCTCGGATCTAAAAGACCCCCACAAGAAACAACGTGTTTAGCATCCCTGTCTTTGGGTTTCTTGTTCTGACCTTTCTATCAGATTTTTATTCTTGGGAAGTGATGGTGCCTTGCAGCATTCTTAGACCCTCTGGGTTCGTAGCCCAGCTCTCTCACATACCTGCTGTGTGACTGACCAGGAGAAAGAGGAGAAAAAAAAAAAAGCCTACCTTGTCCCCACTGTGCTCACAAAGTAAATATATACCCTAAATTAGACATACTCTTTTCATATTGTTCTCACCTCATTGCCAAAAATGTCTCTTCGGTCATGAATGAGAATCCAGCCCAACCTCCAGCCAGGAACCAGCCAGCGCTTGGCCAGCCCTCCACAGGACAGGATGGGGACATCGGTGCTGAGGGTGGCCATTGGTTCATATTTGCAATTCGAAAACACCTGAGAAGAAGCGTTTGTTATGGTTGCCTTCTTTACCTCTCACTGCAATCCCAGATCCCGTGCCTCCCATCCTTTTCCTTCTATTACTAGGGACAGGGCCTGGGATTAATGGGATCATCCCTACCCTGAAGCATGATTGGGATTGCAAGAGGCCTCAAAGGGGACTACACAAACATTTAATTTGGTGTCTGGACTGGAATAAAGGAAGCCTAAAATGAGGAAACTAGGAAACTGACCCTAGCCCAGTAATAATATGTACAACTCCATGAAGCTGGCTCTATGAAATTTGTGTCTATAAGACTTACAGATTTAAAAGTAAAGATGAGTCCACAATCCCTTCTCTGAAACTCCTGGGGCCAGGTATGTTTCATAATGAAGAATGGTTTGGGCTTTAGAAAGGCCATGTCGCACATTTATCATACGTTATGTAACATTCCCAGAGCTGTCTAGGACAGCATTCCTAATCAAGAATATTAGGATTTCCGCCACTTCCCCCACACTCTTAACAAATATATAGATCCATAAGTGGGATAAATAAAAATCTACAAATACCAAGTCAAATCAGCTTTTGCAACCAAATGAATTCCAAGAATCTTTGATTTCCTAAGTTCTTTGGGTTTTAGAAAACTGGCTAAGGAGTTGTGGGTCTGCATGTTTGTTAAAAGTGCAGGGATACTGATTTGCTGTACTGAAATAATTAGGAGTTGCTTCTGATTATTCCACTTCTCAAGTTCCCATAAAATAATTTGAGGTTGAGCTTATTGTACTGATATATCCTGATCAAGACTCACCATGTCTCCATAGATCTCATCAGCTAAGATAGGGACACACTGCCTTGCAGCCACTGAAAATAAAAGAAACATGCCAAAATCAGTTTTACTGTGAATTGCTTTATCACATAATAGTCACATCATATCATGTAATTTCCTTATCCCATAATATTAAGAATTTACAGTTCTTAAAGAGGAAGACAAAAAGTGCAAACAAAGTGCTTTGCATTTCATGTTTGTGTGTTTTGTCCTATTTAAGAACTGTTAATTTTTTTTTTTTTTTTTTTTTTTTTTTGAGATGGAGTTTTGCTCTTGTTGCCCAGGCTGGAGTGCAATGGCTCACTCTCAGCTCCCTGCAACCTCTGCTTCCCAAGTTCAAGCGATTCTACTGCCTCAGCCTCTCTAGTAGCTGGGATTACAGGCATGTGCCACCACACCCTGCTAATTTTTTGTATTTTTAGTAGAGACGGGGTTTCTCTCTGTTGGTAAGGCTGGTCTCGAACTCCAGACCTCAGGTGATCTGCATGCCTCGGCCTCCCAAAGTGCTGGGATTATAGGCATGAGCCACCATGCCCAGCCAAGAACTGTAAATTCTTAATATATTCTTCCAGAGTGCAGAGCCTGAATTTGCCATTTAAGTAACTAGATATTTCAGACCCTCTCTTCAACATGATGGGAGGGATGAAGAGGCAAGTATTACTTCTTTTTCTCCTGGGAGTGATTAAGAGGAAAATATTTCTACTTTTTCTTCTTCTAGGCAAGTCCTACCACTCCTATGGCACAGTATTGATGAGAGACATCAGTGGAGCTCCCCGCCTCCACCCCAGGTTTAGAACTTAAAGAATGACTATTTTTTGTCATTCCACGCAACAGCTGAAGGATTCTGTCCGCATCTCATCTTCTGTGAATTCTACTGGATGTACCTGCCAGAATCTTCTGAAGATGACATTTGCTGAACACTGACCCACAGGGGTTTGATGGATTATTGACAATGAGACAAGCTGTCTTTTCATCAATCAGAGATTCCAGTTGTTTCAGGTCAATTTCCCAAGACCTCTCTGGCTGGAGAGAAAGAAAAGATGAAACTAAGATGATTCTGAAATATTTAGGGGGAATCCTCACTTATCTCAAGGGAGCAATGTAAGCAATAAAGTGTGTCTCTGGATTTAACCACCATTTTGAGACCTTCCTCTGCTGAAGTAATGGTCATATATTTTTTACAGGTTAGTAACTGAGCATTTTAGTCCAAAATTAAAAAGTCATTTACCAACAAATTGTAGAATTTGACCTCAATTCCCACAGATTCAGCCAGAGTCCTGTAGAGAGAGAAACCAGGTCTTGGAACCAGGATGTTTTGCCCTGGGTTGGCCAACACAGCTAAACAAAGTTCAATAGCTTGACTACAGCCACTTGTCAGAATGACATCCTGTGAAGGAAATAAAAGGTTAATTTCATTAGGGGTTCCAACATCAACAGGAGAAAAGAAGTTGTCAGATGTGTGAGTTGGAAACAATTGTGAACTTCCTTTAACAAGTTGTAAGTAGAAGGAAATGTACTAAGCCAAAACCAAAAGAAATTCATATATGTTAATAACTATTATGGAAATGTTGGCCACTTAAACAAATCACTTTAAAAACGACAGGTTGGCCATGACTCAGCAGACTTCCATGAGAGAGCATGCTGGCCTTGGACTTTTTTCACCTGGTTATTTATTTACTTTTGGCCAGAGATTTGAAGCCTGGCTCTTCTCTGACATACACACAGCATTTTCTAACCGACACGTTATGTTAGAAAATGCTGACCCCACACAGTAGACGACGGAGGGAAGGACATCATTTAAACTTGGCATTGCCATCAATTCAGTATGTCCTGGTGCTTCTGTCTCTCTCTAAATGACCTTACAGTAAATGAGAAAAGCTACAAATAACAATTTTTTAAAAACCTATTGGTAAAATTTTTAAAAAATAATTTTTTGGTGTTTATGAGTTGTTCTCATATGATCTTTTACAGACAACCAAGTATACATGCTCTCTGGACCCTTTTGGACTCCTTGAGACAGACACCACATTAAGTTGTATGAGATGGTCATTATCACACTGTAATGACGTTTGACTATAATCACTAATTCGGGACCCCAGCTATATGAGAGGTCTTCAAATTGCTAAAGAAAAATTACTTTCAGCTTTTTCCCTTCTGACATCTGTACTTCTTGTGGAACAGAAATAGGGAAAAGGGGACGACGGTCTGTCCCAAATTGCTTCAGAGCTGGTACCTTGTATAAGGCTCACCTTAGCTTCTAGGGGTGCCTCAGGACAGTGGTAATAAGACGCAATCTCCTCCCGGCTGGATAGGTAGCCTGAAAGAAAAGTGGAGAGTTTTTTTATTTTTAGAGACGGTGTCTCATTCTGTCAACGCAGCTTGAAGTGCAGGGACACAGTGATAGCTCATTGCAGCCTCAAACTCCTGGGCTCAAGGGATCCTCCCACTGCACCCTCCTGAGTAGCTGAGATGATAGTTATGCACCCCTATACCAAGATAATTTTTTATTTTTATTTTTACTTATTTTTTTTTTGTAGAGACGGGATCTCCGTCTATTGCCTAGGCAGATTTCAAACTCCTGGGCTCAGGGGATCCTCCCACCTCAGCCTCCTGAAAGTGCTGAGATTACAGAGGTGAGCCACTGTGCCTGGCCCAAAGGTGGAGTTTCCATCCCTCAACTGACAGCTGTGCCCTGGAGGGCCAGCGTGGGCTTCAGGCTGTCTCTGCCCCTGCTCAGAGGGCATTCTATATAGTTCAGCTCTCAGCCACTGTGGATAAAGGAGATTCACTTCACAATTTTATGTACTACAATTTTAGTATAAGCACAAATGTATAAACACTAACAAGGAAGAGCTCCCCAAATACTCTGCACCATCTTGATTTCTGCAATTATGCTTTATTCTGTGTAAAATAAGGATTTCTATTATTCCTAAATCTACTTTAAGGACTGTATTTTTTAAGAAGTTGTAATCAATGCAGTCAATTCATGTGGTCCATTTTAAGTTTTTTATGTTATATAATATTGCTATCAGCATTTTTGTACAAATTTTTATTTCATATTATTTTTGTCCAAAATTTCCAAATGTTAGCTTATAAGCTTGAAATATCAGCAGTTTCATGCCCGTTATAATATTTTGCAAAATATATGTTCAAAAAGACAAGTTAGCAAGGCTAGAGGCACTATTTCATAATGTTTTCTAACTTAATAGGTATAGATGGATCTCTTGGAATTATATAAATCAGTACTTCCTTAATTATTAATGAGGAGGAACAGTTTTCTAAACACATATTACCACCTGTATCTCCCAGAATCTTTGAACATTTGTCAAATGGAGATTTGATTTTGGTTTTTCAGGTTAAATCAGTTTCCCAATACTTTGGATATTAAAGTCATTATAAACTTTTTTTAAAACTTAAATTTTGGTCTTGATTTTGTTTTAATTTTTGTTGTATGAAACTTTATAAAATGTAAGTAATCAACTTAAAAACCACAAATCCCCAATATAACTCTTTAAAGTGTTTTAAAAATTTGATTTTATCATGAAACTGGGGTTTTATTCTGCATTTGGAATTATTTCTATGTACACATAAGGAAAAAAAATGTGCAACACTGAAAGTCAAGGAATCATGTACTTTACCAAAATATTCAGGTTAGAAAATTTTAATAGAGAGAACTAAACCTAAAAAGAAGTAATTTCTATCTATCAGAAACAACCTTCTATCCTTCAATTTGACAGCCATTTTTTTCTTGTTCTTGGATGTTTGTTTAACCTCTTGAGTCTTAAACAGTAACAAGTGCATTTCAATGTGCTCAGGATCATAATGAAAATAGGCCTTCAATACATAGAGAAGAAGAAATGAAGCAAAGGAGCTATTTACACAGGGTCATAAGTAAAACCATTTAGCACCTAGAAGGCTTAATAAACACAAAGCTCCTGCCAGACTCAAGACTTTCATATTAGAATTAGTAATCATAGGATGTGACCTTTATTTGACAAATAAGTATGTTTGGGAGCCTCGAGGGAAAGTGCCCATATGCCAAAGGAAGCCAGGAAAGAAGCTGGACCTTGATGCCTTGTATTTAAGCATCCCGAGACCCCTTTCCCAAATCCAAAGGGCCATGTAATCTTAGCTTCTCCTTAGAAATTATGCATCAGGAAAGTGAAGAGAATTGCTAGACTTTTGGTCCTGTTATAACAGCACTAAACATTGGGCAGCCACCAGGTACAGTCTCAGGAGGAGCTTACCAACCGATGGGGCATAGCCATTATATTTGCCTGAGTCCAGGGCATCTTTCATTGCCTGGGTAACTTCAGGGTCTGTAGGCAGATTTCCAAACACAGTAGGGTCCCCTTTTTATGGTAGGAAAAAACAAAAGGAACCAAGAGATTACTCTCCCATATTCAGTACTCAGACTCACCCCCCACCTCCCATCTTCTCCAACCAGGCTGTGAATATGAGAGTAGAAGGGACTATGACATTCCCTCAGTAGTATCCTCAACTCACCAATGGACAGAGAAATCATGGTTTTGTTTGGATTTGGTTTCACCTTCATGTTGTCCACAATGGCTCGGATGGGGTTGAAAGTTTTGTTGGCCATGTCTGAGGGCCTCACGGACCACCTGGCCTTCCTGCCTTTCATTTTTCCCGGCATAGAGCTTCTCCCACCAACATTGACATGCACGTCCAGAATTGGGGGGAGGTTGCCTTTGCTGTTCATCTGAATCACATATGGGTCCATCACTAGTGAAGCCTGGGAGGGGAAAAAAGAAGGTCCCTGTGATGTTGGAAACATAGCACTCGGGGAGAGAGGAATTACATTTGGACCTAAACATCAGGGTGACTTCACTGAAAGTTCTTTCCAAACTCTCTCTCTTTTTTTTTTTTTCTACTTTCTCTTATAAAGTAGCTTTACTATGAAAGAGGGGAGTTTTTTTAATTTAAAAACTTAAGAGAGTTTTTAAGACTTTTTACTAAGATGGAAAAAAAAGCAAGAACTCATTCTACAGTGTTAGTAGAAAACATTCAGTTGAATACTTAAGTAGGATTTGCTACACACATCTGTAATTCCTGTCAAAGTTTAACCACGCTTTATGTGAAACCAAGAAGGAATAACATGAAAATTGTTAATCGTCAAAGCATAGGTGCTCCCTCATTTCCATGTGAGCCTATCCAACAAAATCTACTTAATGCTTCAACAATCTGCGCTTTGTCATCTGCAGTGGACCAGGAAGAACTACTACTCCACCTTATTAGAAGTTCCATGTAAATATCATTGTTAGTAAAAGTAAAACCCTATCCCATAAGCATCTTACAGCCCTGGTTGGAACAAGAAATCCATACACCAAAAAGAAAAAAGTAAACAGCCCAATCAGTCACCACCACCTGATCAGCTTGGGCTTGAGATTTTTACCTTCCAAGTAAAGGAGAAGTAGCCTCCAAGAAGCCAACCCCTACAGCTCCCTTAGCTCTTCTTTGGCAGGTTTCAGTAGCAATGAACTCAGATGCAAATCCTGACTCCTGAAATAGTCTCCACAAATGGGCGTTGGTCCTGAAACGTTCATGCCATTGGTTGGGAATGAGAGCTCAGCAGCCAGCCCTCCCCTCAGCTTCTTCCCTCCCCTCCACTCGTCATTGCCTCTCATCCCTAAGCCCACCTCCCACCCTCAAAGCAGGAATTCATCCTCACTTCGAACATCTGGAATTCTCCTGTGTTAACTCTTTCTGGGCATTTGGTGAGATGGTTTGAGCACATTTACTATCTGATTACAATTGATAGTTTTTATTAAATGTTTTTTGTTGTTGTTACAAGATGACCTGTTAAAATTTTACAGTACAGAAATATATAAAGTAAGAAGTGAGCATTCTTCCCTGCACCCTGCACCTGCTCCCTGTACACTTCATTCTCACTCCCAGGGGTAGGCAGTGGTAATGATCCAGCTCTTTCTCTCCATTCAGAGATACATACATAGCTATAGATACATAATTTTGTAGATTTCAAAACACAGATAGGATCGTGCTCTACACCTTGTCTAGTAAATTTTTTTTTTTACTTCCTACATCTTGGACTCCTTTCCTTGTCAGTCCACAAAGTTTTGCTCCAATCAGAACAAATTGGGCACTTAAGTTCCATTCAACAAATATCTGAACAGCATAGGGTTTCCAAGGCAGCTGAATCCTGTGCAGTTTTATCCTTGCACTGTGTATGAATTACTCATTTACCTCCTATGGTTATTGGAAGAATAAAATGTCAGGTGCAATCTACACAAAACAACTTGACTATGAAAACACAAGGTCCACAGCCAAAATCTCAACATTCCTGTGAGCAGATGGAAAATACCACTACTGAAAGTTAAGAGAAGCCTCAGTCATCTCCCAGGGCTCAGATACTATCTGTTTATTTGTTGCAAGACAAAGATTTTTCTCATCAGTTTGTTCTTCTCCATCCACTTTTCAGGGATTCAAGCCCCCAGTGGGGTTGAGTACAGTAATCCCCCCTTATCTACAGGGGGTACACTCCTGAAATTATGGGTGTCTGAAACCATGGGTAGTAGTGAACCCTAGATCCACTATATTTCCTCTTATACAGGAATGGCAGGTAACATCTACAGCATGGATTATTCACTAGACAAAATTATTCACGTCTTGGGCCACATAGAACAGAATGATGCCAAGGTCATCCTTGTCATAAATGTTGGTTCACATATTTTCTTATTTCCTTAAGATAAATTTCAATACATTGACTGTGTTGAAAAGAAGCGTTTTCTCTTTTACATTTTTAGTAAAATATGATATATCCTTATGTAATAAATTCAAATAGAGATGTACATAAATTAAACCTTGATCACCTTCCCTTCCTGTATTCCCATTTTGTATAAAAAACATTTTAGCTTGCTTTTTAAAAAAAATCTCAATAATGTGTTGTGTGGGCCAGGTGTTGTGGCTCATGCCTGTAACCCCAGCACTTTGGGGGCCAGGGTGGACAGATCACCTGAGGTCAGGAGTTCAAGACCAATCTGGCCAAAATGGCAAAACCCCATCTCTACCAAAAATACAAAAATTAGCTGGATGCAGTGGTGCGCACCTGTAATTTCAGCTACTCAGAAGGCTGAGGCAGGAGAATCGCTTGAACCCAGGAGGTGGAGGCTGTGGTGAGCCGAGATTATGCCATTGCACTCTAGCCTGGGAGACAGAGTGAGACTCTGTCTCAAAAAATAAAAAATAAATTAAAAAAATATGTTGTGTGAACAGCTTTTCCATTTTCATAGAGATCAACTTCATTCTTTTTAATGGCTGCATGGTGTTTATTCTACTCGTGTCAGACATGGAGCAGCTTCCAATTTTTTTTCCTATTATGAATAAAGCATATCAAACATTCTTGTACATTTATGACAGATAGAAAACTTTTATTAGTATCCTGTTATTTGAGGGATACTTTCCTAGAAGTGGAGTCACATTCCAGATACTGATAGACCTGCCAAATTGATCAGTGACGGACTATACAAAGACAAAAGCAATGTAAATATGTCTAATTTGAACAACCTCTTGGAGTTCAGACTACCTGTCACAACAATTACCATGCTTGAGAGATGACCCAGGGACCCCACTGTTACTGTAGTTAGAGTTCTCCAGGTGGACAGAAACTCAGAGGTGTTAAAGAAAAAAATATTCAATAATGCTTGTTAAAGCATGGTAAGGCAGGCTTTATTCAGGACCATTCCAATAGCTAGACAGCCCACTGCAATGGAATTTCCAGTGGGGAAGAGAGATTGGGTTCAGCTCCAAAGATGGTGAAGGTAAGTGTGGATTTACAGCCAAGGATGGAAAAAGTAAAAGTAAACATCAGGAGTAAGGGGGATTCTGCTCAACTAACCTAAAAGATCAGTGTCAGTGTCTTCCTCCTGAAGACAGATCATGGTGATCAAACATCCTCTGGGGGACAGCAAAGAATGAGGAACCCAGTCAGATATGCAGGGCAGGGAATCTTGCCAAAATGACTCAGGGTTCTTTGCCAAACTTGGATCTTGCAAGGAAGTGCTGATGTGTCTAGAAGATCCAGGAGCCTGACAAAAGTCTGGTCAATCAGAGAATCTTTGTCAGAGGTTGAGACCATTGATCTTTAAAAGAGTTAGATCAAGCAACAATGAGATTTTTCTCAATGTGAGAAGGCTACTATGACTTGATTTCTGTCACTTAAGGTTCAGATTTTCTTTTCTCTCTCTCTTTTTTTTTTTTTTGAGACGCAGTCTCACTCTGTCACCCAGGCTGGAGTGCAATGGTGCGATCTCAACTCACTGCAACCTCCGCCTGCCAGGTTCAAGCAATTCTCCTGCCTCTGCTTCTCAGGTAGCTGGGATTACCAGCATGCACCACCATGCCCAGCTAATTTTTGTATTTTTTAGTAGAGACGGGGTTTCACCATGTTTACCACTAGGCTGGCCTCGACCTCCTGACCTCAGGTGATCTGCCCACCTCAGCCTCCCAAAATGCTGGGATTATAGCCATGAGCCAGCGCACCTGGCCTCAAGGTTCAGATTTTTAAGGAGACTCAGATCCAACTCCCCCTCCCACATTCATACAGCCTATAAGATTGTTGTTCTGTCTCCAGCTGGACATTAAAACAGGAGACTTAGATTATTCTCTTATAGGTTGTGCTCCCTGGGGTCTTCCCTTTTTATCTTTGGAACTCAGGCATTTTGTAATATTTTATCCTGTATATCTAAAATATTTAGATATTTTTATAACTGAAGATTTTCTAGGTTATCCTGTCCTCAATATAGCCAGAAAAGGAAATCTATGTTCTTCCTCCTAACTTAAAATGTCACTTTGTCTTTGTAATAAATTTCTGTATCTTCCTGAATCTGTTTCTAGCATACTCTATTCCCGAATATTCTATTCCAGAATGACCATTCTTACAGTTCTTTATACACACAGCCATGGTGCTTTAAGAAAGGCCATTTACCTTTCTATCAGTAATTGTTTGCAAACCCTGGGAATTATTTTCTAAAAAAATCTTTGCCAAATTGATTGATGGAGGAAAAATGGTATCCAAGTGCTACTGTTATCTCTGTTAACTGTGTCCCCTCTATATTAGCAAGGGTGGTCCTGTTTCATTTTTTTTTTGCTCTTCTCATTTTGTGAATTGTCTGTTCATGTCTCTCACCCGTCTGTCTACAGGGGGACTCATCTTTTTCTTAGCTAAGACTTTGGCCTAGGAAGCCACTGCAAAGCAACAAGACAGCTGCTTTGAGATCACTGGCCCAGTTTCCTCTGTGTCAACCTGACTGGCTGAGACTCGGGTTTACAGATCAAAGAACAGCAAGCAGCACAGAATTTTGGCAGGTTGTCCTGCAAATCGTGCCACTGACGCAGAATCTGCAGGGCCGAGGGGTGTGTGAAAGGGACAAGGGCTGCTGTCCCAGAAGGTCATCACCACGGACACACCCTCGACTCCACTTTGGCAGCTGACAACAAAACCTAAATCAGAAGGAAAAACATGCAAAGCAAACATGCTTTGATCATGCCCCTCTTCTGTAGCTAATGTTTTCCACAATAGAAAGCAGACAGGGGGAACATGAGAGGACCCGAGTCTACTTAGGATGCTTTTCTGATGCCAGATAAACTACAGGGCAGTCAGGATCCAGTAAACTGTAGAAACACTCACTTTTTTTTTTCTTTGAGACTGAGTTTCATTTTTGTTGCCCAGGCTGGAGTACAATGGCACAATCTTGGCTCCCTGCAAGCTGTACCTCTCACGTTCAAGCAATTCTCCTGCCTCAGCCTCCCGAGTAGCTGAGATTACAGGCGCCCGCCACCATGCCTGACTAAGTTTTCATATTTTTAGTAGAGACGGGGTTTCACCATGTTGGCCAGGCTGGTCTCAAACTCCTGACCTCAGGTGATCCACCCGCCTCAGCCTCCCAAAATGTTAGGATTACAGCCGTGAGCCGTTACTTCTGGCCTTTTTTTTCTTAAGTATAAAACTGTTGTTTGCCATTTTGTATTTAATTTTTTTAAATTGTGGTTAAAAAAAAAAAAACTTAACATTAAATTTACCATCTTAAATTTTTTTTAAGAGGCAGGGTCTGGCTCTGTTGCCCAGGCTGGAGTGCAGTGGTATGATCATAGCTCACTGCAGCCTCAAACTCCTGGGCTCAAGTGATCCTCGTACCCCAGCCTCGAGAGCAGCTAGGACTACAGACAAACACCACCACACCCTGCCAATTTTTTATTTTATGGTAGAGAGGGGATGTCACTATGTTGTCCAGGCTGGTCTTGAACTCTTGGCCTCAAGTGATCCTCCCACATCAGCCTCCCAAAGTACTGGGATTACAGGCGTAAGCCAGCATGCCCAGCCAACTTAAACATTTTAAAATGTACAGTTTAGTTAAGTACATTAGCATTGCTATACAACAGATCTCCAGAACTCTTTAATCTTGTAAAACTGAAACTCTACACCCATTAAGCACAAACTCCCCCTTCAAACTCCCCTTAGCCCTTCACAACCACCTTTCCACTTTCTAATAGAAAAGTATTTGTGAAATAACTCCATCACCTAGAGAGATAACCACTGTTAACCATTTTGCCCACAATTCAGATCTTGAAATTTCTACTTTTTTCTAGATATGCAGAGTTTTTGTATTCTGTGATTTTCATTTACAATATATTGTGAACCTTTTCCTAAGCCTATAAAAATTTTTGTACACTTGCTTTTCAATAGTCACCTAAAACCCCGGGGCCCTCATTTTCACAAACCTGTTTCCCACACTGTTTCTTTTCTCTACCCATGCAGATTGGGGATCTGTCTCACACCAAGCACTGTCTGGCACCCTGGACCTGAATCAAGTCATGTAATCTTCACATCAGTCCTAGAAGTAGAAGAGACTGTTTCGTCCCCACTTTACAAATGAAAACTAAGTCACACTGGTAGTTGGTGGCAAGTTGAAGTTGAAGCTTCAGAATCAGGCTCCAGATCTCACTAGACAAGGCTGCCTCTCTGTCGAGGACAAAGTAAGTTGAGAAGCGTAGTCCTTTCTTCTCTAAGGAACATAAAAAGAGAAAACACGAAGACAGAGCCAACTAGGGAAAACCTTAAGAAAATAGTGAATTAACCACATGGATTAAGCATGGACTACTCTCCGACCTTTTATTGCTCGTCTTTATGAATTATTTTGTACCTCTGCACCCTAAATCATCACCAGTTATCACTCAACTGTTGGGTACAGAGAATGAATATGTTCCAATTCCCCTAGTGGACTGTATGTTACATGAGGAAGTGCACAGTGGGGACATTCCCAATACTATCAACATCCTCCTTTGTGTCTGGCACTGCACTTTATAGAAGCTGTGTTCAATACTCGTTGGCCAGTTGGCAATAAATAACAGTACACAATCCAGAGGCGGGGACAGAGTAGAAGAAGTGGTAATTGAAGGGAAAACAAAATCTTTGCATATTTTTTGTTTGTTTGCTTTGAGACGGAGTCTCACTTCGATGCCCAGGCTGGAGTACGGAGACATGATCTCAGCTCATTGCAACCTCCACCTGCCTCCCAGTTTCAAGCAATTCTCCTGCCCCAGCCTCCCATGTAGCTGGGACTACAGGCGCGTGCAATCATGCCTGGCTGATCTTTGTATTTTTAGTAGAGATAGAGTTTCACCATATTGGCCAGACTGGTCTCAAACTCCTGACCTCAAGTGATCTGCCCACCTCGGCCTCCCAAAGTGCTGGGATTACAGGCATGAGCCACTGTGCCTGGCCGTATTTATTGTATTTCTAGATGGTGGGGTGAAGAATTTAGGAGGGATTTAGAGACCAGGTTAGACTTTGATCATGTATAATGCCTTACATTTATAGAGGGCTTTGTCATTTGATCTCCCATTTATTATCCCAATTATCTCATATAATTCTCTCTCTCTCTCTCCCGTCCCCCCCCCACCACCACCCCCCACACACACACCCTGTAAGCTAGACAGAGAGAAGTCTATCAGAATGGAAAGGTGAGCTTTCTTTTTTTCTAATGAAACTATTTATTTATTTAAAGATTTTCACAGCCAGGCACGGTGGCTTGTGCCTATAATCTCAGCACTTTGGGAAGCCGAGACAGGCAAATCACCTGAGGTCAGGAGTTCGAGACCAGACCGAGCAACATGGCGAAACCCTGTCTCTACTACAAATACAAAAATTAGCCAGGCGTGGTGGCATGCGTCAATAATCCCAGCTACTCTGGAGGTTCAAGCAGGAGAATCTCTTGAACCTGGGAGGCAGAGGTTGCAGTGAGCTGAGATCATGCCACTACACTTCAGCCTGAGCAACAGAGCAAGACTCTGTCTCAAACAAAAAAAGTGATTTTCAGAAAAGTTGCAAAGATAGTAGAGTTCCCACATACCTCTCACCCAGTTTCTCCCTTTATAAACATAGGATATTTACCATGGTAAATTCCTAGTCACAACTAAGAAACAACACTGGCCTGTTAATATTAACTAAACTCCACACTTCATTCAGATCTCACTAGTTTCTCCTACTAACATCCTTTCTCTGTTCCAAGATCCCATCTGGGATATCACATTGTATTTGGTGGTCATGTCTCCTTGGTCTTCTCTGGTCTGAGTTTCTTAGACTTTGTTTTTCATGACCTGGGTTTGTCTGATATTTTTCGCATGGGTGCTAGAAAGACCAGCTGAGCTTTCACAGTTATAGCCATTCACTCCACGTCAGAGCTCTAAAGGTTAAAAAGAAATAGAACCTTCATCTGTTTGCTGACTGAAGTGCTTGCAGGCCCCTTTCTCATGAAGCTCAGCAAATAACATCATCCTGTTTGTTTTGTGTTTTGCATAACCATGTAAACCATGCCCATTAACCCAGCCACTTTCTTTTAGCTGGAACTTAGTGTTCCTTCCCTTGTGAATGTCTAAAACCTTAATCCCACTCCAGTTCCTAGCATTCATCAAGAAAGAGTGTCATTTGTACTCACAGAGGAAGCCACCAAACAAATACACCTAGGTTCTTGGGAAATCATTCTGCATTGTTGCCATTCTGACATCCAGAACAATCTAGAGTCCAAACCATGCTCCAACCTATCAGCCTACCTCTGGACCACAACGTTCCATTATTTTTTGTAGTAACACATTGTTGATTGTGTGGGTTTTTTTTTTCATTGAAGTATAATTCACATACTATAAAAGTCATCCTTTTCAAGAGTACAGTTCTGTGGCTTTTCTTTTTCTTTTTCTTTTTTTTTTGAGATGGAGTCTTGCTCTGTCGCCAGGCTGGAGTGCAGTGGCATGATCTTGGCTCACTGCACTCCCTGGTTCAAGCAATTCTCCTGCCTTAGCCTCCTGGGTTGCTGGGACTACAGGTGCATGCCACCATGCCCAGCTAATATTTTTTGTATTTTTAGTAGAGACAGGGTTTCACCATGTTGGCCAGGATGGTCTCAATCTCTTGACCTCATGATTCACCCGCCTCGGCCTCCCAAAGTGCTGGGATGACAGGCGTGAGCCACTGCATCTTGCCGGCTTTCATTATATTCACAAAGTAACACAACCATCACCACTATCTAATTCAGAACATTGTTATCACACCTGAAGGAAACCCTATGCCCTATCCCATTAGCAGTTACTCCCATTTCTCTCTCTTCCAGCCCTTGGCAATCACTAATCTACCTTTCCCCCTCTATGGCTCTGTCCATACCAGACACTTCATAAAAATGGAATCACATAATATGTGGTCTTTTGTATCTGGCTTCTTTCACTTAGCATAATGTTGTCAAAGTTCACCCACATTGTAGCATGCATCAGCACTTCATTCCTTTTTGTGGATGAATAATATTCCATTATTTACAAGGAATATACCACATTCTGTTTATCTCTTCACCAGCTAATGGACATTTGGATCATTTCCTAGTTGGCTGTGTTTTGGTAGCTGCTCCGTGTTTACTAATTGACTCAGTTCCTGGTATTATAGCTTGTCTTCCTTCTCAATCCCATGTTTAGCCCACAAATAAAATATAGCCAAACAGTGGCTGTAGCTAAAGACAAACACAGAGCAACACCAAAAGATCACCTTTACAGAAACCACTGCTGATTTTTCTATCAGATACATGCAGTAATTGAGTCATACATATTTACTGAGTATCTACTACATGTTACGCATTGTTCTATGTCCTACAGATAGCGGTCAAGAAGATAGGTACAGACTCTGCTGTCATGGAGCTTAGAGTCTAGTGACAGAGATAAACATGAAGCAAATTGCTATAGAAATCAGTATTTCATTGCTATTAGAGTCAGTGCCGTGAAGGAAAAAATACATGGAGAACAGGTTGGGGTAAGAACAATGAACAACAAATAAATAAATAAAAATTTTAAAAATGAAAAAAAAAAAAAAAGAATAGGTTGGGGTGAGAATAGGGGTTAAAGGAGCCTTCACTGGAGAAGTGGCATTTAATTTGAATTGGAACAATGAGGGTTTGGGCACAAGTGGGTACAGAGATTCCAAGCTGTGAAAACAGCACGCTGAAGACTTGATGGGCTAGAAGCCCAAGGGAAAGTGGTGGTGCACTGTGTCAGGGGAGTAGCGGACAATAAGGCTAGAGAGACAAAGAGGGGGCTAGCTGGACCGTGTTTATGGGTAAAGTAATCAGTACCTGTAGCAGCATCCTTTCCCCAAAAGACAAGGCTTGCACTGTCTCCCAACATACCAGGGCATTTAGAAATCCTACAAGCTGCTCAAAAGTAGGCAATTTTCCCTCCCATCCCATAAGGAGTAAGTAATTTTGATCCTAAACCTTACTCTTGCCCATGGATAACTTATCCTAGATATTTTTCTTATCCACTGATATGTTGGATGTCTTCGGTTTGCCTTCTTAGATCTACTCTTTGCTCTTCTCCATCCTTCACATTGTTCCATGGAGCTGCCCTGCATGAACCCCATCAATGGGGTCTCTTGGCCACTGGGGGTCACTGGCAAAAGATCTGAAAGGGGGTTGTGCAAAGTTGAGCAATTCATCCTCGGTTCCCTTCACATTGGGTTGCATCTTTCAGAAGCCACAACTAGTATCAGGAGGCTGTTTCCATACATTCTTCCTTCCTGGGTCCTTGGAATCACTTCCTTCCCCCGTCCCTTGAGGCTTCAGTGAGGCCAGCTCCCCTGATGGTTGCTCTAATTCCTCTTCAAATCTTTTATGGCAGACTTTAGTCTCCAAAAATAACTGCAACAACACTCCCATCCACATGCTCTTCAGCAGTGCAGCCTTGCCAGGTCTCCATTGAGAGGCAGAGTCTATTTCTCTACCCTCTTGAATCTGGCCATGCTCTGTGGCTGCTTTGATCAATGGAAGTTGGGGGAAGCGGTGCTGTGACAGTTCTAGAGATAGGCTGGTTACTGTACCAACTTCTGCTTCCTGCTCTTCGCACCCTAAGCATCCATGTAAGAAATCCAGTGTACCCTGCTGGTGAGAGAGGACACAGAGAGAAGCACTGAGGTACCAGACAGGTAAGTGAGGAAGCTACCTTGGATGTCCCCCAACTGAGCCTTCAGATGACCCCAGACCAAGATAGCTGCAACTGCATGAGAAATCGCAGGTGAGATTCACTCAAATATTCCCTGTCAATACTCCGAACTAAAAGACATCAAAACTAAATAAAAGTCATTGCATATGATCCCTTTATTAAACTCCTTTCAAATTGCCTAGTTTGTGCACAACATCTGTTTCCTTCTGGGACCTCGTAACTACAATCCCAAACCACAACCAAAAATGTCTGGAAACCAAAATCCCACCTCTAACTTCTTGCCTGGATCACAGGATCCTATAAGTAATAAAGGTTGGGATAATCCTGAAAAGCCATCAGCTTTAGGTCATCCTGCATGCATGGGTCTCTATTCACTCTATTTTAAACACAAAACCTCAGTGTTTTAATCTCAAGACTTTTCACAAGTCACTTTCAAGGGCAGAGATAGCATCCTGCTATATATTGAATTGCTCATACTCTCAAGAAAGCATTGGTTTTTTTTTTCTTTTCCAGGCTCAACAAATCATTTTTTGCAGCTGTCTCCAAGGTCCTGTAATTGGCCAGTCCTTGAATATTATTTCTTGCCCTTCCTGGAAAAATTTTTATGAATGTTGGTACCCAAAATGGAGCCCAGCTCCTCCTGTAAAGGTCCAACTATTTCTATAAGTAACAGGAATATATATAGGTGTAGATATAACATATATGCAAAGGAAAAGAGAGAGAGATTATTTTCCCAACAAGCCTGATTTCTAAGCAATCAACCGAAAAGATGGTTTAAATAATGACATGAAATACAAAACCTTTCTCTCTCTTGCTGACCTTTTTGGGATTCCCGGGCTTGGGAGTTCCATCATTTGGCCTTTTACTCAGGCTACATTTTTCCCTGCAGTGAGAGCTCTGAGCACAAGACAGGGCTTTTCATGAGGGAGAGTATCTTGGGGTAGCACAGTGTATTTAAGCATCCCCTATTCTGTGTTTTGATGGATAATACAAGATCTGCTCCATACCAGACAGGTACTGAGCTTAGCTTGTGTGCCATAGAGAGGCCTGAGTAGATCCCCATGGTATGTAGTTCTGAAGACTTCTGTCAGCCAAGAAACATAGAATGCCCCAAAGGTTAAAGGGTTTATCACAGCCATCCCCCAGGGAAGCCTCAAGACCACTCCTTCCCTATTCTGCATGGAAACAAGTGCCAGAGGTGATGCAACTCAGCAAACTTTATCCAGATTCACTTCTGGGATCTGCAGAAGGGAGAGTACCATCGATGGGGCCAAATGACAGCTGAATTACCCAAGTCTGGGAACATCGAGTTCCCGCAGAACCACGGGCAAAACAAAGATGAGACGCAATGGGGTCTCCAGGATTGGAGAATGAAAAAGAATGACATGAGATGAGAATGAACCAAGTCAAATAAGAGGATTCAGGTTTGAACCAAGTCAAACCTGGAGAGGTGGAACATTGTGCCTACTTGTGACTTAAAGCTCTTCCATAGCAAGAGTCCTGCAACCATGCTTTATTAATACACTCATTCAGTGTTTATGAGCCAGGCTCTATTCTGAATGCAGTGAAATAAATAAATAAATAAACAAACAAGTAAGCCAGGCATGGTGGGGCATGCTATAGTCCCAGCTACCCAGGAGGCTGAGGTGGGAGGATTGCTTCCTAGCATTTCAAGGCTACAGTGAGCTATGATTGTGCCACTGCACTCCAACCTGGGCAACAGAGTGAGACCCTGTCTCTAGCAAAAAAAAAAAAAAAAGTGTGGGATATCAACTAATTAACTAATAGCTTTTAAATTCCTCTTAAATTTGTTTGTTTATTTATTTATTTATTTTAAGAGGTTACAGCAGGAAAGAAGCAAGCCAAGCCTTACTTTCAAAGAGCTGACATTCTTGTTGGAGGAGAGAAGCACTAAATAGAGAAACAGATGGTAGAAAGCGTCAATGCCATGAAGAAAAATAAAGCAAGATGTGGGGGTAGAAAGAGTAGTAATTTGTGTGTGATCACTAGTATGACCCACTAAGGTAGTGATGATTAATGGGAGATGGGAATGAGTCCCGTGGATGACTGGGCAAACAATGCTCCAGGCAGAGGGAACGTTGAGAGCAAATGCCTTGGGGTGGGACTGCGCTTGGTGTGCTCAGGGCATAGCAGGCAAGCGAGCTGGGGTAAGCAAAGAAGACAGTGGTAGGAATGACATTAGTGAGAAAGTGCTTTGTCTTGCTTCCAAGAGGATGAACAAAGCCTACTGATTCAACACAGGAAAATTTGTTTTCTTGGCCCGAATTGCATAGACGCCAACTGGCCACCTATGAATGCCTCTGGACATGAGGGGATGGGAGAGTGTGTCTGTCCCACTCAAAAACTAAAATAGTTATAAAACCCACAGCAGGCATGTGCTGCTAACAGAGTGTCAGCAGGGTCATCCTACTCTGTGGGAGTTGACCTCAGACTTGTGGGATCAAACAGAGATGCAGATGAGGGCTGTCCTTCTCTGTCCTTCTGCTTTCGTCTGCACAGAACCAGGACTGTGCACTCCTTTAGCACAGGGATTTCACACACCCGGCTCCATCTCACCCAAAGACCTTCAAACTCATCCATTTTCTTGGCCCTTCTTTCACAGTCCTATGGTATATGGTTTTGAGGAACAATGATTTCAGTCCCTGATGGGTTCTGTAAGAGGAATTTGAAAGCTATTGGCTGGGCATGTAATCCCAGCACTTTGGAAGGCCGGGCTTGGTAGATCACCTACCAAGGTCAGGAGTTCGAGACCAGCCTGACCAACATGGAGAAACCCCATCTCTACCTAAAATACAAAATTAGCTGGGCATGATGGCACATGCCTGTAATCTCAGCTACTCGGGAGGCTGAGGCAGGAGAATTGCTTGAACCCGGGAGGAGGAAGTTGCAGTAAGTTGAGATCGTGCCACTGCACTCCAGCAAAACTCCATCTTGAAGAAAAAAAAAATGAGGAATTTAAAAGCTATTAATTAGTTAATATCCCATTATTTTTTTTATTTATTTATTTTTCTGCATCTACTGAGATGCCCCACCATGCCTGGCTTACTTATTTGTTTATTTATTTATTTTTGGTAGAGATGGGATCTCACTATGTTGTCCAGGCTGGTCTCAAACTCCTGACCTCAAGCAGTCTTCCTGCCTCAACCTCCCAAAGTGCTGGGATTACAGGCTTGAGCCACCACACTGGCTTCAGTCTTGTTCTGGAAATTACTTAGGGAACAGCTGACTGCTAGATTATAGGATTTCTCTCTTAAGCAGGTTTAACAAGGATAAATTGGGCAATTGTAGACTGTCACAACTTGGGAGGAAATTATCTGGGGCCAGTTGGATTTCATCTCCCCCCCCCAAACCCCCACCCCACTGAATCCTGGACCTGGGCTTCTCCCATCCAACCTTATGTAGCTTCCCTTTCTCCTCCCTCCTCTCCATCCCATGTTCTGGGCCCACCTTCTATATCCTGAGCTTAGTGAGTGTCACTGGCTGTTTGACAGCTGGTTGTCTACACAGGGCAGTTCAATGAGTCTCCAAGTTTGGTCTCTAAAGTGGGAAGCCATCTGCAGGAGGGTGACAGGAGGACTATGAGAGCAACAGAGCTCCCACCTCCCATTGTAATCCCCTGCTTAGGGAAGGGTTGTTCTGTTTTTCACTGAGCTATCTTTTCAATCCATTGCATGTAAACTATGATCTTTCCTTTATTTGATTTGCCAAAACACTTTTTTCCTTCCTTTCCTAGAGCAAAGAGAATCTAAAGCTCTGATTTTCATAACTATTATCTCTAAAATGGATTTTGATAATCCTATTTGGAAATCAAAGACTGAGTGAAGATGATTGCTCTGCTGTAACAGTCCTCAGCTTCCCTGTGAAATGGGTACTTCTGCCTGTTCAGGGACCCAAAAGGCTGGTGTGGCCAAGCTTGGAGAGTTGGGGTGAATATGGTAGAATGTGGCATGCAAGTGGTTGATGCGGAGCCTTCTGGAAAGCTTGGATTTTATTCCAAGTACAATGGGAAGCCCTCTGAAGGTTTGAAGGAAGTGTGTGAAGTTTGAGATCTTTCTGGCAATGAAACATGGAGAATGGGCTCCAGAGGCTAGCAATCCAGTTGAGTTTACATTGCAATGGTGATGAGGACAGGGATTTTGTGTCACCTAAATTGGTTCTGGTTTACGCTGCTTGCAAACATTCCTCAATTGGGAGACTCTGAATGGCAAAATCACTTCAAGCTGCTGTCCTTCTGATACTGAATAGGTTTTGCTCCCAAAGGATAGTTACCTGAAAGGAGCAATAAGACACCCTTCAACTGATATCATTCCACCTCTTTCTGCAAAATTACTTTGCAGGGTCAGATATGGGACTGAGATTCAGTGGCACCTTTTTCAGCCAGGTTTTTGCTCTGTTTTGTTTTATTTTGGGGAGGTGATTTTTTTCTTTGTTTTCTCTTTCTGTGTGTGTGTGTGTGTGTGTGTGTGTGTGTGTGTGTGTGTGTCTTTCTCTTTCTCTTGCTATTGGTACAGTACTTAAGTGGTATTTAAGAAATCAATAGGCTGGGCATGGTGGCTTATGCCTGTAATCCCAGCACTTTGGGAGGCCGAGGCAGGCAGATCACCTAAGGTCAGGAGTTTGAAACCAGCCTGATCAACATGGAGAAACCCAATCTCTATTAAAAATACAAAAAATTAGCCGGGCGTGGTGGTGCATGCCTGTAATCCCAGCTATTCAGGAGGCTGAGGCAGGAGAATCGCTTGAACCTGGGAGGCGGAGACTGCGGTGAGCCCAGATCACTCCATCGCACTCTAGCCTGGGCAGCAAGAGCAAAACTCTACCTAAAAAAAAAAAAAAGAAGAAGAAGAAGGAGAAGAAGAAGAAGAAGAAGAGGAAGAAGAAGAAGAAGAAAGAAGAAGAAGAAGAAGAGGAAGAAGAAGAAGAAGAAGAAGAAGAAGAAGAAGAAGAAGAAGAAGAAGAAGAAGAAGAAGAAGAAGAAGAAGAAGAAGAAGAAATCAATAAAGCAACAAAAATTATTAACTTTTGTAAGCAAAGTGACCTCCCTTCAGCTTTTTTTTATTTCTGGCTGGTGAATATCAAGAGGTAATAAGACCAAGTCAACCTGCCCTGGTTGATTGTTTTATTGACATTTGCTGGGTGCCCTTCATGTAAAAAGCATTGTGCTAGTTGCTAGGGCTATGTAGATAAGACACAGGCGTTCCCAATACAGAGGTGAGAGGCCAGTAAACAAATGATCATCACCATGGATGTCTGTAGGAGGTTCGGGATGAGCCTGGAGGAAGAGAGGGGACTGTCTACCCTTGAGCTGAAACTTGAAGGGGGAGTTACAATTTACCAAGTAGACCCGCAAAGAAACACTGGACATATTTCCATGCAAACCTCCTGCCCTTTAGCCCTAAGGCTGAGTATATTTGCCCCCTCTCTTTACAAAATGGTTTTCAGTCCCCTGGAAAAGTGATCAGCTTTAGCTCCCTACGTCTGCCAGAGCAAATATTGGGAAATGTCGAACTCAGTGAATTTAGTGTTGCACCTTATTGCATGTGCCAAGGGATTAATCTGTTGATCCCCCTCACCCCCACTCCTGCCACAAATGAGAATCAGGTGGCCAAAGCAAAGCTAAATCCCAGTAAACGAGATGGGGGAGAACTAGGGGCCACCTAGGGATGCAGAGGGTGACAACAAAACCAACAAAGAGTGACCAACTATTGATCCTGCAAAGTTCCTTGTACAAAAGCCCACAGAATGGGCAAAGATGGGAATGTAATATTCCCTGATGTCAGAGCAACAATCAATAACTATAAGAAATGTGAATGCTGGCTATTCTGGGGTCTCCCAGGAACTCCTGTCCCCTTTCCTAAAAAAGAAAAAAAAAAACCATAAATAAGAGTTGGGCATGGTGGCTCATGCCTATAATCCCAGCACTTCAGGAGGCCTCGGGTCAGGAGTTCGAGACCAGCCTGGCCAACGTGGTGAAACCCTATCTCTACTAAAAATACAAAAATTAGCCAGGCATAGTAGCATACGCCTGTAATCCTAGCTACTCAGGAGGCTGAGGCAAGAGAATTGCTTTAACCTAGGCGGAAAAGGCTGCAGTGAGCTGAGATTCTAACACTGCACTCCAGCCTGGGTGACAGAGTGAGACTCTGTCTCACACAAACAATAAAAAGCAAAAACAAAAAACAAAACCAAAATATATAGGCGACAATGAGCATGATCAAAGCAACGGTACCTCACATATCAATACTAACATTGAATGTAAATTGCCTAAATGCTCCACCTAAAAGATACAGAGCTGCAGAATGAATAAGAACTCACCAACCATCTGCTGCCTTCAGGAGACTCACCTAACACATAAGGACCCACATAAACTTAAGTAAAGGAGTGGAAAAAGGCATTTCATGCAAATGCACACCAAAAGTGTGCCGAGGTAGCTATTCTTAGTCAAAACAAACTTTAAAACAACAGCAGTTAAAAGAGACAAAGGGACAGTATATAATGATAGGCCTTATCCAACAGGAAAATATCACAATCCTAAACATATGCACCTAACACTGGAGCTCCCAAATTTATAAAACAATTACTAATAAACCTAAGAAATGGGATAGACAGCAACTGAAACAAAAAAAAAAAACATACAAAAGATAAATGAAGCAAAAAGCTGATTCAGTAACCAAGAAAAGAAGAGAGAAAATCCAAATAACCTCACTAAGAAATGAAACAGGAGATACTACAACTGACACCACTGAAATACAAAAGATCATTCACAGCTACTATGAACACCTTTATACACATAAACTAGAAAACCTGGAAGAGATGGATAAATTCCTGGAAAAATACAACCCTCCTAGCTTAAATCAGGAAGAATTAGATACCCTGAACAGACCAATAGCAAGAAGTGAGATTGAAATAGTAATTTTAAAATTACCAATAAAAAAAATCCAGGACCAGACAGATTCACAGCAGAATTCTACCAGACATTCAAAAAAAGAATTGGTACCAGACCGGGCGCGGTGGCTCACGCCTGTAATCCAAGCACTTTGGAGGCCAAGGCGGGCGGATCACCTGAGGTCGGGAGTTCAAGACCAGCCTGACCAACATGGTGAAACCCCATCTTAAAAAAAATAAATAAAAAAAAAAAAAAAAAAAAAAAAGAATTGTTACCAAACCTTTTGACACTATGCCACAAGATAAAGAAGGAACGCTTCCTAATTCATTCTATGAAGCCAGCATCATCCTAATACCAAAACCAGGAAAGAACATAACCAAGAAAGAAAATGACAGACCAATATCCTTGATGAACGTACATGCTAAAATCCTTAACAAAATACTAGCTAACTGAATCCCAACAACATATTGAAAAGATAATCCACCATAATCAAGTGGGCTTCATACCAGAAATACAGGGATGGTTTAACATATGTAAGTCAATAAATGTGATACACCACATAAACAGAATTAAAAACAAAAATCATGTGATTATCTCAGTAGATGCAGAAAAAGCATCGACAAAATTCAGCATATCTTTATAATTAAAACTCTCCACAAAATTGGCATACAAGGGACATACCTTAATGTAATAAAAGCCATCAGTGACAAACTCACAACCAACATAATACTGAATGGGGAAAAGTTGAAAGCATTCCCTCTGAGAACTGGAACAAGACAAGAATGCCCACTGTCACCACTCCTCTTCAACATAGTACTGGAAGCCCTAGCTACAGCAGTCAGACAAGAGAAAGAAAGAAAGGGCATCCAAATAGGTAAAGAGGAAGTCAAACAGTCATGTTTGCCTACAATAGGATTGTTTACCTTGAAAACCCTCAGGACTCCTCCAAAGAGATACTAGAACTGATCAAAGAATTCAGTGAAGTTTCTGGATACAAGATTAATGCTCACAAATCAGTAGCTCTTTCAACAGTGACCAAGCAGAGGATCAAATCAAAAACTCAACCCCTTTTAAAATAGCTGCCAAAAAAAAAAAAAGGTTAGGAATATATGTAACAAAGGAGTCAAAAGATCTCTACAAGGAAAACTACAAAACACTGCTTAAAGAAATCATAGACAACACAAACAAATGGAAACATCCCATGCTCATGGATGGGTAGAATCAATATTGCAAAAAATGACCATACTGCCAAAAGTAATCTACAAATTCAATGCAATCCACATCAGAATACCACCATCATTCTTCACAAATTTAGAAAAAACAATTCCAAGATTCATATGGAACCACAAAAGAGCCTGCATAGCCAAAGCAAGACTAGGCAAAAAGAACAAATCTAGAGGCATCACACTACCTGATTTCAAACAATATTGTAAGGCTATAGTCACCAAAACAGCATGCTACTGGTATAAAAATAGGCACCTAGACCAATGGAACAGAATAGAGAACTCAGAAATAAACCCAAATACTTACAGTCAACCGATCTTTGACAAAGCAAACAAAAACATAAAGTGGGGGGATTTCCAGCTTTCTAGAATCCCCTCCCACATGGTGGGAGCTAAAAAAAAAAAAGCATAAAGTGGGGAAAGGACACCCTTTTCAACAAATGGTGCTGAGATAATTGGCTAGCCATATGTAGGAGAATAAAACTGGATCTTATCTCTCACCTTATACAAAAATCAACTCGAGATGCATTAAGGACTTAAACCTAAGACCTGAAACCATAAAAATTCTAGAAGACAACATTGGAAAACCCTTCTAGACATTGACTTAGACAAGGATTTCATGACCAAAAATCCAAAAGCAAATGCAATAAAAACAAAGATAAATAGCTGGAACCTAGTTGAACTAAAGAGCTTTTACACGGCAAAAGGAACAGTCAGCAGAGTAAACAGACAACCTACAGAGCTGGAGAAAATCTTCACAATCTATATATCTGACAAAGGACTAATATCAAGAATATACAACAAACTCAAACAAATCAGTAAAAAAATAATCAATCCCATCAAAAATGGTCTAAGGACATGAATAGACAATTCTCAAAAGAAGATATTCAAATGGCGAACGAACATGAAAAAATGCTCAACATCACTAATGATTAGGGAAAAATGCAAATCAAAACCACAATGCAATACCACCTTACTCCTGCAAGAATGGCCATAATCAAAAAATCATAAAACAGTAGGTGTTGGCATGGATGTGGTGAACAAAGAACACTTCTACACTGCTGGTGGGAATGTAAACTAGTACAGCCACTATGGAAGACAGTGTGGAGATTCCTTAAAGAACTAAAAGTAGAATGACCATTTGACCCAGCAATCCCACTACTGGGTATCTACCCAGAGGAAAAGAAGTCATTATTCAAAAAAGATACTTGTATATGCATGTTTATAGCAGCACAATTCACAATTGCAAAATCATGGAACCACCCAAATGTCCATCAATCAACAAGTGGATAAAGAACCTGTGGTATACATATATACAATGGAATACTACACAGCCATTAAAAGGAATGCATTGAGAGCATTTGCAGTGACCTGGTTAAGATTGAACACATGCACACGTATGTTCATAGCAGCACTGTTTACAATAGCAAAGACCTGGAACCAACCCAAATGCCCATCGACAATAGACTGGACAAGGAAAATGTGGCACATATACACCATGGAATACTAGCAGCCATAAAAAATGATGAGTTCGTGTCCTTTGTAGGGACCTGGATGAATCTGGAAACCATCATTCTCAGCAAGCTGACACAAGATCAGAAAATCAAACTCCGCATGTTCTGACTCATAGGCGGGTGTTGAACAATGAGAACATATGGACACAGGGAGGGGAGCATCACACACTGGTGTCTGTTGTTGGGGGGCCAAGGGAGGGACAGCAGGGGGGTGAGGAGGTCAGGGAATGATAACACGGGGAGAAATGACAGATGTAGGTGACGGGGCGATGGAGGCAGCAAACCACATTGCCATGTGTGTACCTATGCAACAATCCTGCATGATCTGCACATGTACCCCAGAACCTAAAGTACAATTTAAAAAAAAAAAAAAAAAAAAGATCGGAGACTATTATTCTAAGTGTTGTAACTCAGAAATGGAAAACCAAACATCGTATGTTCTCACTGATATGTGGGAATTAAGCTATAAGGACACAAAGGCATAAGAATGATACAACAGACTTTAGGGACTTGGGGGAAAGGGGGGAGGAATAAAAGACTGCAAATATGGTGCAATGTATACATGGGTGATAGGTACACCAAAATCACTAGTAAAGAACTTACTCATGTAACCAAATAGCACCTAAATCCCAATAACTTATGGAAAAATAAAAAATAAATAAAATAAAAAAATTACTTCCTAAATATCTCTGGAATCCATTGCCTTCTCCTTGTCTCACCATCTCCTCCTAGCTCTAGATACATCACCATCATCTCTTGGCAGAACTATTTGTAATTGCCTTCTTGGTAATCTTCCTTTATCCTAATCTGTTCTCCATATTGCAGCCAGAGTAATATCATCCCAAAGTATTTTTTGACCATGCCACATTTCTCTCCCTCATCCTTGCTTAAATCTTTTTACCCCAGCCTGGCCAACATGGCGAAACCCCATCTCTACAAAAAAAACAAAAATAATCTGGGTGTGTTGGCGTGCACCTGTAGTCCCAGCTACTCAGAAGGCTGAGGCAGGAGAATCACTTGAACCTGGGAGGCAGAGGCTGCAGTGAGCCAAGATCGCACCAGTGCACTCCAGCATGAGTGAGACTCTGACACACACACACACACACACACACACACACACACACACACACAAATTAAATAAATAAATAAAAGAAAAATTTTAAAATTAGCACCTGTAGATAGTCCTAGCTGCTTGGGAGGCCAAGGTGGGAGGATGGCTTGAGCCTGAGAGTTTGAGGCTGCAGTGAGCTACGATGATGCCATTACACTCCAGCCTCAGCCACAGAGCAAGACCCTGTCTCTAAATTTAAAAAAAATATATTAAGAAACAGAAAAAAAGAAACAGATCATCTGTTCTTCTGTGTAAAATTAACTTGGAGCAAATCTAGGGGGATAGGAGATGTGAAAATAGAGATTGCAGCCTGCTGGGGCTGACATGCATTCCCAGAGAAGAAAACCATGCTGAAGGGAGAAGTTTCAAAGTAGTGAGCAGCGTGCTTTCTCTGTGTCCAGATTTTACTAGAAATTGGCTCTTGGAGTCAGAGTTCCAGAGTTCCAACCTCCTTGGTCCTAGCCTGCTTCTTGCTTTCATCCACCTTCCTTGGGAGATTGTGAAACCCAAGTTGGGAATTACCAACACCAGTGTACGGCTGGGAGAGGCGGGGCTTGAGAGCAGGATAGGGCATACATCCGACGCCATGTGCAGAAGGTCGCAGGGGCCCACAGATGGGCTAATGTAGTTGCCATTCCTTGGCAAGGCAGCGGATTCACTCTGAGTCACTTTTCCAGGCAATGCTGCGGATGCTTGCTGGGATGAAAAGACGGGAGGAACCTGTTTCGGGTGACTGTACGTGTCATCACTGATTTCTTAAGGTCTAGAAAACTGCTAGTTTTCTCCAGCACCTCCTGGACTTTATCACTGGGTGCTGTGATAGAAACAGAACAAGGTTCAGAGGGCACTGTGCAGTCATGAAACCATGGAGAGGCCCAGAAGAGAGACGAATAATCACACAGGACTCCAATTTCCCATGGCTATGTTTCAGATGTAGGCCAGAAGAGTTCCCTTTGTTTGGAAAAACAAAGCGGCAAAACACACTGAGACCCAAAAAGATCTCTATTCTTGGGTATAGGAATTTTACTCTTGAGAATGTATCCTTAAAAATAATGAAGTGACGTAGAAAAAAATCTTTGGCCTATAGTGTTTAAAATCCTCGACTTCGGTATTAGAGAAACCCAGATTTTGAATCCAGTATCTGCCACTTAAGTCAACTGTGTGACCTTGGATGAGTTACTTAACTTCCACTTCCTCACCCGCAAAATGAAGATAATAATTTTCCTACTTTGAGTTGGCCATAGTGGCATGTGCCTGCAATCCCAGCTGCT